>ML376692.1:0-79409 GCA_005239525.1 Nicotiana knightiana | reverse complement strand
CCCCCCCCCCCCCATATAGGATATGAGTCCTAAATTCCTCCAGGACTGATAGGAAAGGGACGGGTAACAACATGCAATAGAGGTTGTGACCAACACATGCTTTAATTACCTTCACGGGGTGGGAAAGGGTAGATATGGATATGATGACGGTGCACTAATACCACGTGTAGCCCCTCTTTGAGGAGTGTCATACCAGGTATTGCATTGATGTGATCCATATTATAAACAAAACTAGGATATTCATTTACTTTCATAGACCTGCTCAGATTGTAATCCCTTTTAAAATCTAGCTTAACTGTTTTCAATTATTTGTATTTGGACTTAAACCCCCTATATTTGAGCCCTAATTTCTTATTTGCTAAATTGTACAAATTCACAAAAAGCTCTTTGGCCGGGAACCACACTTGTGGATCCTAAGGGGTGCCTAACACCTTCCCCTTAGGATAATTTCAAGCACTTACCCTATCTCTGGTTATCAACTATTTATAAATGAACCCCCTAGGTTCCCTAACACACCTTAAAATCGTTAGGCGGCGACTCTTCAAAAACGCAAACCCCCTTTCCCAAAGGAGTGAGTTGTCTCAACCAATGTCATAAACCCGATTTCGCGAGAAAAAGAGGGCGCGACAATATGGAGACTCCGCTGGGGATGATTAGGCTTTTACCACTTCAAACTGCCTTGTGAATTTGTACCTTTACTTTGTTTGATATTTTCATCCTTTCCTTTTCCCCTTTATGTGCAATTAATTGTTTATCTCTTTTAAGTATTTACTTTTTCCCAAAAACAAAACTGACATGTTTCTTTGTTTCCCTTTGTAATTGTTTTAAATCATAACTGTTGTATTTACTGCTTTCTTAACGTGCAAATACATGACAACCTGCTTTTAATGCTTGTTATTGCATAATCATGCTCAACATTCATACTCCACTCGTGCCAAACAAAATACTATAGCAACGCTTGATGAGTGGTTGCGCCCTTCCTATATTATTACCCCCTAAATTCGGAAAGGCTTATTTGCGGTAAAACTAGTCGATTAGCGGTGCAGCCGACGATTATGTGCTTTTCCCCCTTGAGTTATCCACTCAAGGGTACCAGTCTAAAACCCCATAGAAACCTTACTCTGTTATGTTGGTGCATGCATCATGGTCAAACCTAGCTAGGCTAACGTGTTGTCCGCACAATAGCCTTTAAGATAGCCTTGTCCAAAAGTCCACTGGGTCTCCCTAAACCCAAACGAACATCATCACATTTTGTGCATTTATTTGGAGAATTAAATGCTTCATGCTAATTGTTGATGTTAAATAGTCGATTCTGGTGGGGGTAAGGGCCTAACCTTGTTTGCCTTGCAGAAATATGAGGCACGAAGTCCCCAGATTTGGAATGGTCTCCAATATCCACCCAAGATTGCTGAGTTGGTGGGAAGATTTACATTCTAGTGACAAAACCCTCATCAGAAAATATCTGGGTAACCTATCATCCCTCCTGGAGATCCAGCCTAACAACATGATAATATAGGTTGCTGCCTTGTTTTGGGATTGTGAAAGAGCCTTGTTCCTCTTTGGGGACATCAAAATGACACCTTTGCTAAAGGATATAGGAAGACTGGCCGGTCTAGTGTGGGAGACCCTGGGTTTGATAATGCTTGAGAACCGCACATGCAAGGGTTTCCTAAAAATGATGGGTTTGAAGAAGAATGCAGAATTGTTGTGCTTAAAATAATCGTACATCCCTTTTGGCTATTTCTACGAAAGGTACATTCACAGCAAATCATACCGTACCTACCATGATGAGTTTGCCATCACATCCTTGGGACACATCCATCGTAGGGTATTCGTCTTCATGTTTTTCTTCTTGGGTCTGATCGTATTTCCAATGAAGAAGGAGAGAATCCATACTAGGCTGGCTATGGTAACCAAGACCCTAATGGAGGGGATTGAGGGCAGACATTCAACATTGTACCCATGATCATTGCATACATATACCGAGCCTTGGAGAAGTGTCAACGAGGAGCGAGACACTTCGAAGGCTGTAATCTACTACTTCAGCTTTGGCTCATGGAACATCTCCAAAAGGGCAAATACCGACAAGAAATTCAGCGAAGGGTCTGGGACGACCACATCGCTTTCCACCATCCAAAGAGAATGAATTACATCCCCGAAATGTTCGCTCAACCTGAGAATGCCAAAGGATGGGTTGAGCTCTTTGATAATATGACTGAAGAACAGGTTCAATGGATGTTTGAGTGGTTTCCGACAGAGGAGTTCATTGCCCGGTCCAGAGATGCACCATTCCTGATACTGATTGGTCTGAGAGGAACATACCCTTACGTCCCTCTTCGAGTTATGAGGCAAGCAGGAAGGAAGCAAGTCATACCCAGGGTCGACAAGCTGAGCATCTTCGAGCTGACTTCCAAAATGATGATAGTCCTCATAAGTGCCAAACCCAACACATGTGGCACTACAAGATTGTAATGGAGAAAGACACCATTGAGCCATACAAATATCATGCTAGTTGCACCCCTTTCTATTCTGGTTGGTTGGAAGACAATTGGGATGGTCTGGGCAAGCCAGGATTCGTTCACGGCATCCGTGAATGCGAGATCGAACACCGCGAGATACATGAGTCCAACAATAAGCTGATTGAGGAATCGAAAGATATGGCTATCAACACCAACAAGAGGTTAGGATACTTGGAGAGAGGCATAGTCGAACTGGAGGAAAAATTCCTCAAAAGGGTTGAAGACTGTCAAAAGGCTGAAGGGACCGAAAGTGGACATCTATCCAGAGCATACCTGCTGCTGGGAATTCGCGAGTTGGGGAAGCTGTTCGAGGGAAGCAAGAATGCCGAGTCTGGGGAAGGTCCTTCTGGGACCAAGTAGATAGGAATGTCTTTCTTTTACTTTATCAATGTAATAAGGCCAATGGACATTAGTAACCTTTACTTCTTGTTTATTTAGTGTCATTTTGGGATTCGTCTATTTCTTATCAATAAGATGAGGCATTTAGCATTTTTTAAATTCTCCAAATTATTTGTCGCTAGGCCTACCTCGGGTACAATGGGGTTCCTAAATTAGGACACATTTTACATTCCCGCACTATGTGTTTAAATACTGCAATACTTTTTCATAATCCTCACTGACTTGGCTACCTTTTTGTTTTTTGTTTCTTTATTATTCCCCTCCCCAAAGGTTAGTTTGTGCACTCTGGCATCATCATCCTATCTCACAAGATCCAGTGGCCCTCTGCCCACTCCTCCTCCTAGTCCTCCTAAAGGCAAGAGCAAAGGCAAGAATAATATGGAAGAATCAAGCAACATCAGAAAGGAGAACACAACTGAACGAGTAGAGGCCGCTGATGGCCAGGGTATTCGGGTTCCAAATGAGAATATGTCACAACTTGAGAAAAAGTTCCTGAAATTCCAAGAAGAGTTGGATCAGGTTTGAAATCTGACAAACCTGTCTTTCTCCCTCAACATCCCAGACGTCACCCTCCACAACATTCAAAATCCTACACCTCCACAAAATATCCCAAGACAACAGAATCATCTCGCACCTCACCATCACACCGCTCCACCAAAGAACTAAACTCTCCCAACTCAATGCAATACCTGCCATACCCCAAATAACACTCCACTACTTATCCCAGAACCTCAGAACTCCACAAATGACCATTTCCACACCCATGCATCAAGCCACCATAACAATCCTATCTACGTGGAGACCGTGACACACTCCACTCCACCTATCCCACACACACTCGAGTCTGATGAAAAGAATTTGCTTATCTAGAGCTTGTCCGAGGAACTTAAGAAGCTGACCAGCCGGGTTCAAGGAGTCGAGGGAATCAAAGGAGTCAAAGGGCTGAACTATGAGGACCTCTGCATACAGCCCGATGTCGAACTGCCTGAGGGGTACAAACCTCATAAGTTCGAAATGTTTGACGGTACAGGAGATCCCAGGGTCCATATGAGGACTTATTGTGACAAGCTGGTTGGAGTAGGGAAGAATGAAAGGATCTGCATGAAGCTATTCATGAGGAGCTTGAAAGGAGATGCATTGTCTTGGTACATCAGCCAAGATCCGAAGAAGTGGTCGAACTGGGTGAGAATGGCATCTGACTTCATGAATAGGTTCAGATTTAATACGGAGAACGCATCAGACGTGTTCTACATCCATAATTTGAAGAAGAAGCCCATGGAGACATTTCACGAGTATGCTACTCGCTGGAGGTCCGATGCTACTAAAGTCAGACCCACCTTAGAGGAAGAGCAGATGAACAAGTTCTTTGTCCGGGCTCAGGACCCGAAATACTATGAACGGTTGATGATGATTGAGAACCACAAATTCTCCGACATTATCAAATTGGGAGAGAGGATTGAAGAAGGTATTAAAAGTGGCATGATCACAAATTTGAAACTTTACAAGCTACGAATAAGGTTTTACAGTCCGGTGGTGTGTCCAAGAAAAGGGACGTGGGAGGTGTGATGGTTGCACAGAGAACCAAATCCCCACTCAAATACCAAAATTACCCAACACCTCCACTCACATACCAACCAACACCAAATTACCAAGCACCCTCACCCTTATACAAGCTCTACAACCAACTTATCAGTCACCTCCACCACCCATATATCAACCTACTTCACGCAGATACTACCAGCCCGCTCCTGTCTACCACACTTAAAACCCTCAACCATCCCCTATCAATCACCCCTTCACGCCAAAACTTCCCTAGATATCGACACAATTTTGATCGCAGACCTCCAAAACAGTATACCGCCATCGATGAAACCATAGACCAGCTGTATGAAAAGCTTAGAGCTGCTGGTTATGTCACACCCATACCCGATGCAACCCATGAGAACCCTTCCCAATGGGTTAATCCAAACAAGTCCTGTGCATACCATTCCGGCATGAAAAGGCACATCATCAATGAACGCCGCTCTTTGAAAGACAAGACACAGTCCTTGATTGATAGCAAGATCATTGTGGAAAAAGATCCCGCTCCAAACGTCCGCAAAAATCCTATGCCAGACCATAAGGGTGGAGGTATCCACATGATCTAAATAGAAGATGACTGGGATCCCGAAGGATCAATCAGGTTGATCGTATAAGGCGATGACCCAAAGAAACCGACAATTACTCTCAATCCGATCATTGTACAGATTCAACTGTTTGGGGATTTTGAGGTAAATATGTCCATACCTCTTGAGTTTGAAGCAGCACCGCCTGAAAAGACACCAGTACCAATTGAAGTTGAATTCGTGTCTCCGGCAAATGCACCCGCACCATTTGAGGTTGCAGTCTTTCCACCCAAGGCACATGTTCCATTCGAAGTAAGGATAGCCGCGCCGATCCCAGTGGCAATGTCAACCACACCACCCTTCTATACAAATGCTGTACCTTGGGACTATACAGCCGAGGCAAGAAGGAAGGGCAAGGTCAAGACTGAAGAAGTTGTCGCAGCACAGGGTATGACAAGAACTGGTAGAGTCTATACCCCTGAACATCTGGCCTCGAAGAAGGCTTCCAATTAGCCTCCCCTTATTGAGACAGGTCCGGACGACCTTTGGAGGAAAGTACAGGCCAATGAGTATTCGGTCATCGACCAGTTGAACAAGATGCCATCACAAATATCCATTCTCTCTTTGCTGCAGAATTCTGAGGTGCACAGGAGCGCTTTGTTGAAGGTGTTGAATGAAGCATATGTGCCGAATAATATCACTAGCGAGGAAATGGCCAATACGGTCAGCCAGGTATTAGAAAGCCATAATATCACTTTTCACGAGGACGAGCTCCCACCTGAAGGGCTAGGGCACAACAAAGCACTAGACATCACGTGAAATGCGAAGATTATTTTATCACAACAATCCTGATCGATGGAGGATCCAGTCTTAATATCTGTCCGTTGATAACACTCAAGAAATTGGGTAAAGTGCTGCATGAGATAAAGGATGGAGAAATCAATGTGAAAGCCTTCGATGGTTCCCAAAGGTCCACCATTGGTGAAATTAGCCTATTCCTGCAAATGGAACCAACCTGGTTCGAGGTCGATTTCCAAGTAATAGATGTACCTGCGTCCTACAACTTGCTACTAGGATGACCATGGATCCATGCTGCTGGGGCCGTAGCATCAGTGCTACATCAGGCAGTCAAGTTTGAGTGGAACCACCAAGAGGTGATTATTCATGGCGATAGTAGCAACCCTATGTACAGTCGCCAGACTATTTCGACAATCGAGGGAAGAAGGAAGCTCGGTGGAGAAACTTACCACCACATTGAACAAGTCAATGCCATTTATAAGGACAAATGGTGGGATAGCAAAATCGCAAGTATGATGAATTGGCGAGGGTACGAGCCAAGTAAAGGGTGCGACAAGAACCTCCAAGGAATCTCCAAGCCTATCAAGATTAAAAGCCATGGCACCACTTTTGGTCTAGGATACAAATATACTTGGCAATATTACGACGACTAGTCGCCACCTTGGTGTGGTCCTTATTACCCTTTGGAGCAGCCAATACCACATCTGGAGTAGATCTTTCAGCAAGCAGGCATTATTTATGGGTCAGATGAAGAAAAATCACTCGGCGCATTGAGCAACTTATTCCTAGAGGATGATGACATAGACTGTTGTGTTATTCTCGAGGAGGAGGGGGAGGAAGGCCCTTCCATACAAGCTGTGAGTAGAGGAGCATACCTTAAGGACTGGACTGTCAGGACAACCAAAGCCCGACGAGCCTCGGGGTATCAAGGCTAAAAAAAGCATTACTCATTGTTTTCTTTACCAAATGATTTTATTTTCACATTTTATTCCTGCAATATGATCTTCAATGTCAAAACAATTATTCAATTTATCAAAAGCATTTTAATTTTTCTTATGAATCAATATTTATTGTTATCATTTTCTCTCATTACTTTACCTATACAACATTACTATTACCTGTCTTAATGAACCAATGACTGTGACATGCAACGAGACAACGCAATAAATGAACATTGATTCAGAGGAGGATGACATACCTGACGAGATTGTCAAAGAAGTTGAGAATTTTGAGAATAGACCTAAGTACAACCTGGACAAAACCGAAGTTGTCAACCTGGGAGATTCAGAAAACGTCAAGGAAACACGAATCAACATTCACCTGTCACCATCAGAGAAGAAAGAATACACAGAATTTCTAAAGGAGTATGAGGACATCTTCGCCTGGTCGTACGATTACATGACTGGTCTGAGTACATCTATTGTGGCTCACAAACTGTCAACCAATCCAATGTGTCCACCAGTCAAGCAAAAGCTCAGGAAATTCAAGCTTGATATGAGCTTGAAAATCAAAGAAGAAGTTACCAAGCAGATCAACGCCAAAGTTCTCAGGGTAGTTGAGTACCCGACATGGTTAGCGAGGCCTTGGAGCAGCGAATTTCAAGGGAGTCGGCATTGGAGCAGTCCTAATATCAAAAATCGGTCAGCATTATCAGGTATTGGCCAAACTCAGATTCCCCTGCATCAACAACATGGCTGAATATGAGGCCTGCATCTTGGGGATCAAAATGGCCATTGGCATGAACATTCAAGAGTTGCTAGTGACTGGTGATTCGGAACTACTGGTACATCAGGTACAAGGAGAATGGTAAACCAAGAATTCCTAGATACTTCTGTATCTGCATCATGTGCAGGAATTGAGAAAGAGGTTCACGAAGAATTTCGGCATGTTCCCAGAATCCAGAACGAGTTCGCCGATGCATTGGCTACTCTGTCCTCTATGATTCAGCATCCAGACAAGAATTTCATTGATCCTATTCCAGTGAAGATCCATAATCAGCCAGCATACTGTGCCCATGTCGAAGAAGAAGCAGACGGAAAACCTTGGTTTCATGACATCAAGGAATATCTGGCAAAATGAGAGTACCCAGAGCTCACAAATCCTACTCAGAAACGCACACTTCGGAGACTGTCCAACAACTTCTTTCACAGCGGAGGAATCATGTATAGGAGGACTCTCGATTTGGGGTTATTAAGATGCATCGACGCAAAGGAAGCATCCAAGCTACTAGAAGAAATTCAAGCTGGGACTTGCGGTCCACATGTGAACGGTTTTGTCTTAGCAAAGAAGATACTCCGGGCTGGTTACTTTTGGATGACTATGGAAACAGTCTGCATCCATTATGTCCGAAAATGTCACCGTTGTCAGATACATGCAGAGATGATAAAGGTACCTCCAAACAAGCTTATGCAACAAGCTCACCATGGCCGTTTGCCGCCTGGGGCATCGATGTTATTGGACCAATCGAGCATGTCGCCTCCAACGGACACAGGTTCATCCTAGTAGCCATTGATTATTTCACCAAATGGGTCGAAGCAGCATCCTACGAAGAATGTCATGGCTGACTTTGTCCGCGACCGTGTTGTTTGCCGATTCGGAATTCCAGAGTCAATCATCATTGATAATGGCTCCAATATCAATAGTGACTTGATGAAAGCTATGTGTGAAACCTTCAAAATCAAACACAAGAATTCCACAACTTACATACCTCAGATGAATGGAGCTGTAAAAGCCGCCAAAAAAAACATCAAGAAGATATTAAAGAAGATGATAAAGAAGCATAAGTGGCACGAGAAGTTATCATTTGCTCTACTGGGATATCGCACCACAGTCCACACATCAACTGGGGAAACTCCCTATATGCTGGTTTATGGTACAAAGGCGGTCATTCCCGCTGAGGTAGAAATTCTTTCCCTAAGGATCATACAAGAAGCTGAGCTCAGTGACGCAGAGTGGTTAAAGAACCGTTATGAGCAACTGGCCCTCATAGACGGAAAAAGGATGAATGTAGTATGTCATGGTCATCTTTATCAGAATAGAATGACTCGAGCTTTCAACAAAAGAGTCAAGCCGAGGCAGTTCGCACCAGGGAAGTTGGTGCTAAAGAAAATCTTTCCACATCAAGAAGAAGCCAAAGGGAAGTTCTCTCCCAACTGGCAAGGTCCATATATGGTTCACCGAGTTCTGAGGGGAGGAGCCCTCATACTTGCAGAAATGGACGGAGAAGTATGGCCAAAGCCGATCAATTTAGATGCAGTCAAACGTTGTTATGTGTAATCCTTATGTTTTATCAATGATGTAGATTGAACTACGCCTGACCTGATTCCCGTTTAAGAGGGGATACGTAGGCAGCCCTATAAGTTCGGTCACAATTCAATAAAAATTTATTTTTCCCCGCAATTGAAAACTGGGCAAAATTTTGAGGAGGACCCTCAAAATTCCAAAGCAAGTTCAGCCAATCGCCCCATGAGCAGCAGTAAAAAACGTCAACCCATCAAACTGGGGCAGAATTTTGAGGAGGACCCTCAAAATTCTCTAGCAGGAGAGGTTGCAATGTCTCAAACCATGTCACAGTCATCGGTTCATCCAAAATTATTTTAAATTATACATTTATACTTTTACAAAATCATGCGTGTTTGTTTTTGAAACATCTTTGTTTAGGAATGCTACCCCAGTGATGCAGACAACATCAGCAAATCAAGCCAAACAAGGCAAGCAAAGTCAGCGGGGATACGAACTAACCTTCCCCTTACAAAACTCACGATTTTTCTTTGGATGCATGCACTAAGGTTGCAAAATCCCTAAACGTACCATCCGCCCAAAGGACAGACATTTGTCAAAATGCGATTCTTAAAATCCTTACACTTGCCGACATTTGCTATCAACACATAAAAATAATGATCCGTAGTCACAAGGATCATAATAATCACAATGCCGCAATCTGCTATCAGCTAACAAACTCCGCTGTTGTTTGTTATTTTATTTCTTGCATAAGGCTACCATTCTGCCTTCCGAGACTAAGTTCTGCCTTCCAACTTGCATAAGTCTACTATTCTGCCTTCCATCTGCATAAGGCTACCATTCTTCCTTCCACCTACAGAAGGCTACCATTCTGCCTTCCGAGGTTAAGCTATACCTCCACCTGCATTTGCATAAGGCTACTATTCTGCCTTCCAACCTGCATAAGGCTACTATTCTACCTTCCATCTGCATAAGGCTACAATTCTGCCTTCCGAGGTTAAGCTCTGCCTCCATCTGCATTGCATAAGGCTACCATTCTGCCTTCCATCTGCATAAGGCTACCTTTTTGCCTTCTGAGACTAAGCACTGTCTCCATCTGCATTTTTGCTTAAGGCTACTTTTCTGCCTTCCGAGGCTAAGCTCTGCTCCAATTTCTTTTCGAGACTAACCGCTGTCTCAAGCACTATTTACTTTGCTTTCTTTTTGGGCTAAGCTCTGCCCTTCCAATACGCAAGATTAATCTCTGTCTTGTCAACATCATACTATTGCATCTTCATGGGCTGAAATATCGCCTACTTATCCAAAGGCGTCATCGTTCGGAGGCACCATCTTCATGGCCCGAGAACACTATGTCATGGCCTGAGGATCTCTTTCAATCATTTGCATATCATTATTCAAAGGCGTCATCATTCAGAGGCACCATCCTCATGGCCCGAGAACATCATTTCATGGCCTGCAAATCCTGCATCAAGCAATCCATGACCCAGGACATCATGGTCTCAGGACGTCATCCTTAACCGTCCAAAGACAACATGCATAGTCCGACGGGAACTTGCATCATGTTTAAATTATGCAATATATGTTTGCATCGTTTATTTGCAGGTAATCCGGTGAACAAAGGTCATCCTGGCAGGAGCGGTCCCGCTCCAGTCCTCCTAACCATTCCTATAAGCCGTTTGTTCACCTAACCCCATACATTGCGTCCGTTCTTGTAAAACTTCATCGGTATGCTTTGCCGATGACTCCTGAACTACATATGGCCTGATTCCTGTAAAATCAGAGATATGTATGCAACTCAGAAATCAGGTTGCAGCCTAAACCTCTGCAAAATCGCTTCACTCGGTCAAAATTGGCCATCATGTCTTTACCCGACAACTCTTTCATCCTTCCGGGTAAAGAGGGGCAGCTGTTGATACCCTATTTTTCCTCAAATTATTTTAAAATTTGCATATATACCCTCAAAATCACTTTTTATAATAACTGGTATTTTTTCATAATTTTCCATATTTTTTATCAATTTATTTTCTAATTTATTCACTACTTTATATCCAATAATTATTCACAAATTATATTGCAAATAATTTCAAAATATTCCTAGCTCAATATATCATTTTTAATCCTATTAAGATTTAATTATTTCACAAATTAGCCAATTTGGCATTATTTGACCATAATTATAATAATTTTGCAATTATAGCCTAATTGTACATTTTATGCTATTTTAATTCCATAATTAGTCATTTTATATTTTTTATATTGGTTAATTATCTTAATTTCACCATTTAGCCTTAATATCATCTTATCTAATTATTATGTATTTTTATTTATTATTTACCTATTTAATTAGGTATTTAACAATTAGCCCTTTTATTTAAGTTATAGTCTAATTTAATCTAACCCCAACCCCAATTAAAACCAACCCAATTACATAACCCAACAACACAGGCCCAATACCCTATCCTACCCGACCCAACGTCTGATTTAATCCTGGCCGCTGGTCAATTTTGATCAACGGCCCAAAATCGCCCCTTCCTAATTTAACCCCTAACGACTACCCCCTTCCCCTCATTCACTCCCCGTTCATTCATATCTCTACATCTTTCTCTCTATCTCTAGTTCTCTTTAGAATCTTCTCGTCTCCTCCTCTCCAATGGAGTCTGTCCATCTCCTCCGGCCACCTCCCTTGCCGAAAGTGATGTCCTATCACCATCCATTAGACTATGCTTCACCCCATGGCGGTTTTATGCTACCCTGAGGTCCTAAAGTGAACATGGAGCAGTTCAACTCCTATCCATGGTCCCTCACTCCATTTTCCGGCCACCTCCGGCAGTTTGAGTAAGATTTATGACTTTTCCGGTTAAAGCCGTTAAAATTTTAAGGTTTTCTCGTCTTTTCTGGGTTCTCTGAAACCCTAAATCTTAAGATTTTCCGATTTCCTTTAGATCTTTTCTAGATCTATATATATTTTGAGCTTTTTATCACTTTCCTCAAAGTTTTTTTTCCAGATTTCTCTGAAATAACTCTTCATCTTCAACTAGGGTTTCTTAACCCCTTTCAAAACGCTTCTCTTCTGATTTTTGGTACTAATCTATGATTTTCAGTATAATTAAACGTTGGATTAAGTATTCTCTCTTTACTTGAGTTATTCTGTTAAAAACCCCCAGTTTTTATGGTTCTGAGTTCGTCTTGGTTGCTATGTTTAGTTGATCTGTATGTTTCTCGTAAACATCCTATGGTTCTGTGATTTTTAGTTATGTTTGCTTGTTAGGGTTTCTGTGTTCGATTAGTCCTGTCTATATCATGCTCTATACAAAACCCTAACTCATATTTGATATTGTTCTTCTTATGGTCCTGATTCTAGTTTATTACCTGCTTATTCTCATAGTGTTATGATAAATCAGTGTTATCTTCTCTATTTTCCTTATAACTGTGATATTTTCCTTAAGAATGTGATTCTGTGTATTTTTCCTTAGAACTCTTTACTGATTTTGCATATTTGTATGACATTTGCCTTATTTGATAACTGATTCCCTATGATTTCGAGGGATCTCTTATTGATTTTCAGAATTATTTTCTACCTTATGTTATGTATAAGTATGCTATCAATTAATTATATACTTTCCTTAATTAATATATTCTGTACCTAGTGTATTGGTAAAAAAGAGTTTCACACGTATGATAATTCTTGATAACTCATTCGATTACGTGGACCAAGGAAAACATGACTGCTGGACATGATTCTATAAAGAGGTGCGGAGCAAAGAGGCACGACTCAATAAACCTACGGGGTAATCATCCACGAGAAACTCAACCTGATTGAGACAAGGAAGAGACACGGTCAGAATGAATCCGGACAGAGCTACAGACAGATTCAGAGATCTCCAATTAATGACCCACACGTTACACAACCTTCACGCAACAGTTACAGTTATTCTTTGTAACGTTACATTAATGTAATAATTAGTCATTAATGTGCCATCATTTCAATAGATAGACGTTATGTTAAGGAAATTCCCTATATAAGGTAATAAAATATCACTTGTAGAGTCATCTGAACTACGAAGACAATACGCTTTACTTTTCTGTGCATCATATTATTGTCTATTTACTTACTCCTTTTTACTTATCATTATTTCTTTGATTATCAGAAACCCGTGTTCATTCCTAAAAATATCTTTAGTCAAAAGATCTAATTCTTTGGTTGAAGAAATTGGTTCCGTTATCGGGAATCTGATAATCTTTGTTTGCGAGAAGCTTTCAAACAGGTGCGAGAAAAGGAAGTTAAAAGCTTCTTATGGTGAAACATAATATGACGTTTTGGAATACCGAAGGAGATCGTGTGTGATAATGGCCCACAATTCATAGGCTCGCAAATCACACGGATTACTTCAACACCATATCACCCCGTGGCTAATGGTCAAGCTGAGTCAATGAATAAAGTCATCATCAACAATCTAAAGAAGCGGCTATAAAAATCCTAAAAATTGGCCTGATGAGTTACCAGCGGTATTATGGGCATACAAAACAACTTCAAAAACAGCCACGGGAGAATCTCCGTTCACACTTGTCTATGGCTCAGAAGCCTTAATACCCGTGGAGATTGCCAAACCAAGCATAAGGTTTAAAATAGCCACGGAGGATGAAAACAATGATGAGTTGAGCATTAATCTAGACTTACTCGAACAAAGAAGAGAAGCCGCATTAATACGGATGGCAGCTCAAAAACAAATCATAGAGCGTTATCAGAACCGTAAAACTCGCCTAAGATACTTCAAGATTGGGGACTTCGTTCTTAAAAAAGTCTTTCAATCAACAAAAGAAGCAGGTGAGGAAAGCTAATTCAGAACTGGGAAGGACCCTACAAAGTCCGAGGCATAGCTGGGAAGGCGCCTACGAGATGGAAGCTATGGACGGCAGAATCCTACCAACAAGCTGGAATGCTATTCATTTGAAGAAGCACTACTTCTAAGGGAAAGGAATACCCCTGATCAGGTATCACATGTTCGATTTTATTTTGAACATTTAAAATTTTACTAACCTTTTTAGATGATAGGCATAAATCTAACCCATCACCAGATGATGATATTAGACCTGCAAAGACGCGATGAAGTAACTGAATTCCCGGTCTAGGGTTACACTTTCTGATGGACATTGTAAAGGGTTAAGTAGTCATCATCTAAAAATTATATACCTTCGAGTCCCGTATGTTTTTCTTTTTCAGGAAAAGGACCACAAGGAAGGAATAGTCAAGTGCTCGAGATTTTATTCGTCAAAGCTCAAACACTTGGGGAGTATACAGTATGGAAGGCTAAGACGAAGCAAAGAAGACTATCAAAAAGTCAAAGCTCGAGCCTAAAAATCCATCTACCCAACAAGTCAAGTGATACGAGCATAATCGAAAGAGCCGAAGACTCAAATACAAAGCCTGATCCAAAAAACCTTTGAACATGTTCGGGTTGAAAGGAAAAATATTAGCTACGAGGAGGAAATGCACATCTTTGTACTTATTCAAAAGGAAACTGTTGTAACCAAAAACAGTTGGATAAAAGCTATCATTATCATTGTACTCATTCAAAAACCGTTGAAGCTAAAACAGTTACGAAATCTTCGTACTCATATAGAAAACTGTTATCAAATAAAAAAGTTACAGATGAAAGATCAAAATCCTTGTACTCGTTTGAAAAGCTGTTATCAAATAAAACAGTTACGTATGAAAAAGCATTTCCCTCGTGATTATTGAAAACTATTGTCAACAAAAATAGTTACGGGTAAAAACCCCAACTTTTATAAAAACTGTTAGGAACGAAAAACAATTATTCTCTTGTATTAACTCGAAAAAACTGTTACATACAAAAAACAGTTACGAAATACATGTGTTTATTAAATCTGTTAAAAGAAAACAGTTGGAATATGAGTTTTAGACGATAATCGAACACATGTAAAATGTTGTGAAAGTTCAAACAAAAACTTTCTTCAGAAACATTCTTAAACATGTGAAAAATTCCTATCACTTCATAGCATTATTACACCATTATGAAGTTGAGACGTCTTCTTCATTAAGTGTCGATCAAAAAGGGCCCTTTTTATAAACAAATGCCTATTACATAAAGGCTCACATTTTATATGCAACACTGTACCTACTGTGAAAAGGTATGAGTAATTTCAGCATACCTATGCAAAAACTCAGATGTAAAACAAAAACCTCGAAAATCAAGCATACAAAAGACTTAAAAAGAGTGAAAAAAAAAAACTCAAAGTAAAAATTCATACTTGCATATATTAAAGTGGCTAAGTAAAAACTAAGTATTAACTAATACTTAGCCGCATATAGTTTTATACATTTGGGTGCCACTAAATTGTCAGTTGGGGACTTTAAGGAGAACCAAATTTACCCCGATGGAGCTGGGAGTAATCACCAATCAAATAAAAAAAAAGGGAACCAACATCTTAATTGTCTTTAGAAGGGGGATCAACTTCTTCACTGGCAGAGGGAGCAGGAGCAAGAGCAGCTTGGGACGAGGGGACTTGAGCAGTAGGAGCCTCACCTTCAGGTGAAGAGAGATTCTGACCTTGTTGATCCTTCTCCATGGCTTCCTTGATTTTAGCTATTTCAGCATTAAGGTCGAAACTCTCTTGACTCATTTTCGTAAATGTGTCGAGGTGAGAATTCATATACGCCCAACTAACATCGACAACTGTCGCTTCCTTAAGAGCTTCGTAAACATTCTCCCATATCATGATCTCATCTCTCAGCCCGTCCCTCTCAGCCTCAACAACATCTTTGGCGGCCCTTAAAGGTGCAACAGATCTCTCTAGGAATTGAATTTTGTCTAAGGAATTGCGAAGATCCTCCTGGGTCTGGGTCAGAGACTGCACAAGCTCGCCTGAGTATTCTTCTTTCTGCTCCAGCAAGGCTTTTAAACTCCTAGCTTCTTCTGAGGCACCGGACAACTGCTCAGCAAATGAAGACTCAATGATGCTCTTGTCTTTGTCCGCCTGGTTATAAGAAGCCCTCTCCACTGCCAACTCTGCTGCCATGACTCTCATCTGCCGCTCCAAGGTGCATTTTTCTTCTTCTAAGACTTCCATGTCGAGCCTTAAGCTGTCGTATTGCCCCTTCCAGTTACCCGCTTCAGCATGCCACTCTTTTATTTCCTGATCTGCATTAGAAACCCTCTTAATGAGCTCCATGCCTATAAGATTGATCTACAAAAAGGAAATCAATTCGATACGACAAATACATGTACGATAATGAAATGCAAAAGAATATACTTTACCTTCAAATATGTATGCACGACCTCATTAGCCCATGTAAGAGAGTTGTGGCTGTCTAGCTTGGTCATCTCTATTGGGCCTAACAAGGGCTTCAGCTACACACCAGGCTGGCCGGATTTCTTAAAAAGGCTCCCAGTAGCCGGGACTTCGATTAGAACCTGCCTCATCTCTCTGCTGGAAGACCCTACTTCTCTAACAAGAGGAGGCACAGAAGCAGGCTGAGATGAAGTATCCTCGGGCATGGAAGTCTGAGAAGCTAAAAAATACACGGGCAAACTAGTAACGGGAGTAGTAATAGCCAAGGGAACGGAGGAAATAATAGGAGCAGATGAAGAAACTTCTCTAAAAGGAGGAAAAACAGCCAAGGGAACTTCATTAACAGCGGGGCCAAAGCCTTCACGAAAACAATGATCCACAGAATCATGCATAGGAGAAAGAGAAGCATCCTCAGAGGTAGAAGGTCTGACATCAGGCACGAGCACTGCCACGTGTGTGGACTCATCGTCTGAAATCACCCTCCTTCTACGAGACATGTGCACCAAAGTGCCCTCTTCTTCTTCTTCTTCTTCTTCTTCTAAGGTCCTAGACCCACCAACCTTCCTCTTCAAAGAAGAAGAACCAGCAATAATTTCCTGGGCCTGAGCCAGGGACATTTTAGGAATGGATGCAGTAGACAACCCACGAGCAGGAAACCTGTCAAAAGAAAAAAGGGTAAGTAACAAAAAAAAAGACTCGAGTAAGGAAAGAAGCAGAAACAAAAGCTTCACTTACCGTGCATTTTCACTTTCCAACCGTACTTCCAAGAGAAGTACCTCCAAGACCTTTCCTCCAGCGGAGCAATTGACAACAACTTTTCTACCCAATTACGGATACTGGAGACATTCTCAACAGTACCCATGATTGCTGAAAGAAGAAAAAACAGCTACGGTGTTAATAAAACACTTAAAAAAAGAAGAAGAAAAAATAAAAAATGTGAGCTAAAATATACTCACGTGCACGATTCCACTTCTCAGGGAGGGAAGATTTTCTTCACCCACTAAACCAGCAGTGGGCGCAGCAACGTACCGAAGGTACCAACCTCTATCCTTATCGTCTTCAGGGGTTACTAGCACTCTTTTACTCCTGGAAGCCAGAGTAAAAATCCCTTGACGAAATAAGGCAGGAAAATAAAGATGAATGAGATGATTAAAGGTGAAAGTAACCGAGGCTAAAGTAGCTAAACATCTGAGACACGCAACAACCCGCCACACAAGAGGACTAACTTGTCCTAAGCAAATTTTGAAAAAATGACAGAATTCGATGATGACTGGATCAACAAAAGGTCTAAACCCTAAAGTAAAAGGGTAGGTATAAACAAAAGAATACCCCGTCTTGTAAGACATTATTCTTTGGTTTCTATTCAGAATAATGATAGGAAAATCAGACTTCCAAGAACATTCCCTGCAAACAAGGGGAATCAAACCTTCGGTGATAAAGGAAGGGTACCTATCAGCACTATCAAGGGATAACGACTGATCTACAAGGACCTGACTACCCCTAGTGAAGGTAAACTCAGCAGGAATGATTTCATCAACTCGTGGTTTGCGTAAGGGTTCGTGATGTTCTCTACCCCTAGACGAAGATCTGGAAGCCCTAGCTCTTGGAGAAACTAAAGACCTAGCAGAAGGAGGGGAACTAATCTGGGAAGAAGAAGAGCCTCTCGAAGGATTAGAACCTAAACTCCTCAGTCTACCACCTCTCCGGCTCCGAGTCGGAGCAGAAGAAGGGGTCAAATCCTCAACATTTATCACTCTTTTCGGTTGGCTCGAAGAAGACATATTTACAAAGACAAGGGAAAAATTCTTTACAAACAAAGAAGACAAGTTAGAAGTGTTTCGTGAAAGTAAAGAAAGGAAAAGTGGTATTTATACTTGAAGAAAACCGTCATACATGGGAAAAAACAATGATGAGAAAGTCACAAGTGAAGGTGTCACTTCGTGACTGATGCAGCCACAAAAATCCCTAAAAGGCACCGAGTAACTGCAGAACCAAGCCGGAGGGAACACATGTCTTGAGCATTAAATGGAAGTGACAAGCGATGCCTGTGTTCAGAGAAGGATACAATGTTTCGAGGTAAAGCGACGGCAAAATATTCCCTCCATAAATGCGTATCCACTTACCAAATATTAATCGATAAATAAATGATAAGTGGGTGGACTATCTATATTGGTAAAAAAGAGTTTCACACGTATGATAATTCTTGATGACTCAGCCGATTACGTGGACCAAGGAAAATATGACTGCTGGACATGATTCTATAAAGAGGTGCGGAGCAAAGAGGCACGACTCAATAAACCTACGGGGTAATCATCCACGAGAAACTCAACCTGATTGAGACAAGGAAGAGACACGATCAGAATAAATTCGGACAGAGCTACGGGCAGATTCATAGATCTTCAATTAATGACCCACACGTTACACAACCTTCACGCAACAGTTACAGTTATTCTTTGTAATGTTACATTAATGTAATAATAGTCATTAATGTGCCATCATTTCAAGATATATACGTTATATTAAGGAAATTCCCTATATAAGGAAATAAAATATCACTTGTAGAGTCATCTGAACTACGAAGACAATACGCTTTACTTTTCTGTGCATCATATTATTGTCTATTTACTTACTCCTTTTTACTTATCATTATTTCTTTGTTTATCAGAGACCCGTTTTCATTCCTAAAAATAGCTTTAGTCAAAGGATCTAATTATTTGGTTCAACACCTAGCCCTAATCACATGCTCTATCCTTTACTACTCTTTGTACGATTAAGATCAGTCTTTCAATTAGCTCTCTTTCCTTATTTACCACGGTGGTATCCGTTTGTACTATGACTCCTTAATTGTGGGGAGTACTTGTTTGATTGGATCCTAATTGTGTTTACTTCTATCATTATATACACTTTACTTTATTCATTTCCTTATTTTTCCACTACTTGTTACCATTTGGGTGTGATTCCTTAACTAAAGGAATTTTGTATACTAAATTGATTCTAATTGATGTTTATTTCTATAATTGTTGTTGAACTATTATTTTTACCTTATTACTCTGCCTGCTTTTAAAACTATATATACTCTATTCATTCATTAGCAAACACACGAACAACTAATTTGTTCAACTCTCTCTCTCTCTCACAACTAAACTTGCTACTCTCTCTATTCTCTATTTGTGCTACTTGCTACTATTCTAAGTTAGCCGGCTGCAAGCCGAGGCTAACTACTGTGCCTCTCCTATTTCTGCTTTGTGTTTCTGCTTTCTTCACTTCACCGGTATGTCCTAATTCATATTTCAGTCCTCAAACCAACATGTTTCTATCACTGTTGCAATTTATTGTGTTTCTAATCTGCTTCTATTTACTATTCTGTTGTTCAACATGTAATTAAGATCCTGAATTCCCTCTACCTGTTAAGTTATGCTTTACTTGTCAATGACCAGCATGTTTTTGTATACTTAGTACCTGTTTCTTATGTGAATCCCCATGCCTATGATTGATACATTAGTTGGATCATGGTCTTAGTTGTCTGGTGTTGATATGTTAATCTCATTTGATACTTTACTATACCCCTGATCCTCTAAACCCTTAGGAGATTCTGATTGCATGCCTATATATGTTTCTTCCTGCTACATGCTTAAACTTACTTGCTTTGTATTTGTCCCCCAAGTCCCATACCCCTTCTTGTGATTGTTGGACTATTCTTGGTCCTGTTGTGTGATTCTGAAATTGTTTTGAGAATGGTGTTCTTTCTAACTGATTTCATCAGTTAAACCTTTTGTTATGTCAAACTATATACCCCTGATCCTCTGAACCCTTAGGAGCTTCTGTTTGCATGCCTATATGTGTTTCTGCCTGCTACATGCCTACCTTACTTGCTCTATATTTGTCCCCCAAGTCCCATACCCCTACTTGTGATTGTTGGACTATTCTTGGTCCTGTTTTGTGATTCTGAACTTGTTTTGTTAATGGTGTTCTTTCTAACTGTTTTCATCAGTTAAACCTTTTGTTATGTCAAACTATTTTCACTAAGTCTCTCCTTTTTTTTCAAAACTATTTCAAAAATTGTTTTCTTACTCAAAGTTTTCAAACTATATCAAGCACTCTCACAATATTCTTAGACCCCTTAGTTTCTGCCCCTTTGTGTGAGCATTGCCTTGGGACCCTTGAGCTCCCTCTGAACTTTGACACACAAGAGGTGGCCTTTCCACACTGCACTTACTCTATCTTGTCTATGAAATCTGGGTGTGAGCACTGCTCGAGATCCCTTGAGGTCCTTAGGGAACTCTGCACACCTGGATTATGATAACGGTTGTGAAACATACTTGGTATTGAGGACATGGAGAATCTGGGCCTATTCTGTAGGCTCCCTAAGTTAAATTCTTATTTTCCTGTATTTCAATTACGTAATTCATGTTCAATGGTCTGTAATAACTATTTGTAAACAACTCTGGGGATGGATAGTGAAAATGGGTGGGTAATATGCATGATGTAGTATAATCAAGGGTAGAAATCATGCCTCTTAGGTTTACTTTTCTCTATGCGCAATAGCAACCATGTCTAGGTATAACATGCCAAGCATGCCATGCATTGGATATCATGCTACTTAGGATTTATATGTATTGTATTCAGCATCTCAAGTACGCTTAGAAATCCTGCTATAGGGTAAATAATAACAACAAAATAAACTGCTATTACGTGATTCTGCCTTGTAAACATGCCCTGAATTTCATTTAGAAATCCTGCCTTAGGATAAATGAGTTAACATAAGTTGTTCATGCACTCACGATGCTGCAACCATGCTACATATTTATAAATCCTGCTTTAGGTAAACAACGTTAAAAACTGTCATTCCTGCCTATCTTGAAACTGTGCATAACTTAATGTGCACTTAGAAATCTTGTTTAAAGTTATTATGCATCATGCTGCATTAGAGATCATGTTTTAGGGTCGTACTTATTCAATCACATCTAGTCTAAATACAGATGTCTAAAACAGTTCTCCTGTTCTACAAACTGGTAAAATTAATCTCTGAATATCTGCAACACTTAGAACTGCATGTTATTAGGTATACGACCTGAAGCTGTTATCAACTATGAATACTGCTATACGCCTAGGCAAGCCTTAGGTAACCAACTTAAAAAATAAAAACTAGAACTGTCCTTGTGATTATGTTTAACTGTCAGCATGTTAAAATCAGTAGGCAAGCATGATTAGGACTTCCTCTCTGAGTTATGTAATAAACCTGGCTCTGCTATTATCACCTAGACATCATGCTTAGGATCTGAATCTGGACCTTAATTGTGTATGAGACATGTTGTTTATGTGCATTGTTTGTGGAGGTCTTTAAGCCCTTTTCCTGTTTTTGTGCTAACCCTTATTGTCATGACCCAAATTCCCAACCTTAGGGATCGTGATGGCACCTAACACCACACTTTCTAGGCAAGTCAATGTCAGAGTTTGCTCAACTATTTCCTTTAATTAACCATTTAAACAGGATAAAACAATTTTAAATTAAACATAATCTAATGGGTTTCAATAAATAATTCCAAATATAAAATAATAAACAATTAATTAAAACGAGCCACGAACTAATTATATAAATAAATCTAAAACTACCCTAGGGTCTGGTATCACAATTCACGAACTACTAAAGAATGCTACAAATACTGGGCCGAAAGAAATAGTGTAACTGTTCTGAATATAATAAAACAGTTTTATAAAAATAGGAGAAGACTCTCGGGATCTGTGAACGCCGGTAGATATACCTCGTGTCTCCGAATAAATAGATGGCTGCTCTAAAAATCTCTACTGCTAGCTAGTACCTGATCTGCACAAAAGAGTGCAGAGTGTAGTATCAGTACAACCAACCCCATGTACTGAGTAAGTGCCGAGCCTAACCTCGATGAAGTAGTGACGAGGCTATGGCGGTCGGCGGGGCATTAACAACATATAACCCGTGACAATAATATATACAATAACGCAATAAAACAATTCTACACGAACAAGAAAAATATTACTGAGAAAATAAATATAAAGCAAGAAGGAATTCTAAACAAATAATTAAATACTGCAACAAAAATAAAATAACTCAGCAGCCTTTTCCAGGCCTCAGCTATAACCAACTCTCAAATAATTTCCAAGTTTCCAAAATTTAACTTTAAATAAAAATAGTGCCAAAAATATGAAGAATAGTAAGTTTTCAAATCCTTATTTTTCTTTGAAAATCAGTATAAAAAAACATAAATTTCCTCCCTTATCTCTCCTTGTTGTGGCGTGCAACCCGTTCCCATCTATCCACCCTTATTTCTCCTCCCTATATATATATATATATATATATATATATCACCCTTATTGCTCCTGTTGTGGCGTGCAACCCGATCCCACTTGTCCACCATTATCACTCCTTGTTGCAGCGTGCAACCCGCTCCCACCAGACATATCATATTATTTTATTTATAAAAAATGATTTTCATAATTTAAGTCAAAGCCTTTTACAATATTTATGTCAACAATTTTAAACAAAACAAGTTTCACTTTAAATAATAGAAAGAGCAGAATATGAAATAATGACAATAAAGCAATGAGTGTTCCACCTTTAATTTAAAAACAGTAAAAATATAAATGTCCTCCCTTATCGCTCCTTGTTGCGGCTGTTTAACCAAATAATTAGATCCTTTGACCAAAACTATTTTTAGGATGAACGCAGGTTGCTGCTAATCAAGGAGATAATATTAAGTAAAGAAGAGTAAGTAAATGACAATAATATGATGCACATAAAAGTAAAGTGTGTTGTATTCTTAGTTTAGATGATCTTTACAAGTTATATTCTCTTCCCTTATATAGGGAATTTCTTAATATAACGTGTACCTCTTACAATGATCACTCAATAATGACTAATTATTACATTAATGGGGCGTTACAAAGGGTAACCGTAACTGTTACATGAAGGTTGTGTAACGTGTAAGTCATTAATTGAGGATCTCTGAATCTGCCCGTAGCTCTATTCGGATTCATTCTGACTATGTCTCTTCCTTGTCTAAATTAGGTTGAGTTTCCCGTAGCTGATTACCCCATAGGTTTATTGATCCGCGCTTCTTTGTTCCGTACCTCTTTATAGAATCATATCCAGCTGTCATGTTTTCCTTGATCCACGTAGCCGGCTGAGTCATCAAGAATCATCACACGTGTGAAACTCTTTTTTACCAATACAGATAGTCCTCCCACTTACCATTTATTTATCCATTAATATTTGGTAAGTGGATACGCATTTATGGCGGGAATATTTTGCCTCCGCTTTACCTCGAAGAATTGTATCCTTCTCTGAACATACGCGTCACTTGTCACTTCCATTTAATGCTCAAGCCACGTGTTCCCTTCGGATTGGTTCTGCAGTTACTCGGTGTCTTTTAGGGCTTTTTGCGGCTGCATCAGTCACGAAGTAACACTTTCAATTCTGACTTTTCTCATCATTGATTTTTCCCATGTTTGACGGTTGTCTTCAAGTATAAATACCTCTTTTATTTTCTTTACTTTCAAAAAACACTTTCTAACTTGTCTCTTTTATTTGTAAAGAATTTCTTCTTGTCTTTGCAAACATGTCTTCTTCGAACCAACCTAAAAGAGTGATAGACGTTGAGAATTTGATACCCTCTTCTGCTCCGACTCGGAGTCGGAGGGGTGGTAGATTAAGGAGTTTAGGCTCTACTCCTTTGAGAGAATCTTCTTCTTCCCAGATTGTTTCCCCTGCTTCTGCTAGGTCTTTAGTTTCTCCAAGAGCTAGGGCTTGCAGGTCTTTGACCAGAGGTAGAGAACATCACGAACCCCTATGCGAACCACGAGTTGATGAAATCATTCTTGTTGAGTTTGCCTTCACTAGGGATAGTCAGGTCCTTGTAGATCAGTCGTTATCTGTTGATAGTGTTGATAAGTATCCCACTCTTATTACCGAAGGTTTGATTTTTCGCAGAGAATGTTCTTGGGAGTCTGATTTTCCCATTGTTATTGCGAATAGCAACCAAAGAATAACGTCTTACAAGACGGGGCATTCTTTTGTTTACACCTACCCTTTTACTCTAGGGTTTAGACCTCCTATTGATCTAGTCATCATCGAATTGTGTCGTTTTCCCAATATTTTCTTAGGACAAGTTGGTCCTCTTGTGTGGCAGGTTGTCGCATGTCTTAGATGTTTAGCTTCTTTAGCCTCAGTTCCTTTTACCTTCAATCACCTCATTCATCTTTATTCTCCTACCTTATTTCGTCAAGGGGTTTTCACTCTAGCTGCTAGGAGCAAAACAATGTTGGTAATCCCTGATGACGATAAGGTTAGAGGTTGGTACCTTCGGTATGTTGCTGTGCCCACTGCTAGTTTAGTGGGTGAGGAAAATCTTCCCTTCCCTGAGAAGTGGAAGCGTGCACGTGAGTACATTTTAGCTCACATTTGTTATTTTTCTTCTCTTTGCTTTAAGAGTTTTATTAACATCGTAGCTATTTTCTTCTTCTTTCAACAATCGTGGGTACTGTTGAGAATGTCTCCGGTCTCCGTGATTGGGTAGAAAAGCTGTTGTCGGTTGCTCCATTGGAGGAAAGATCTTGGAAGTACTTCTCCGGGAAGTACGGTTGGAAAGTGAAGACTCACTGTAAGTGAATCTTTTGTTTTCGCTTCTTTTCCTTGCTCGAGATTTTTTTTCTTCGTTTGTTTAACCTTTTTTCTTTTGACAGGGTTTCTACTCGTGGGGTGTTTGCTGCATCCATTCCGAAAATGTCTTTGGCTCAGGCCCAGGAGATTATTACTGGTTCCTCTTCTTCAAAGAGGAAAGTTGGTGGGTCTAGGACCTTAGAAGAAGAAGAAGAGAAGGGAAATTTGGTGCATAGGTCACGAAGAATGAGGGTGATTTTAGATGATGAGTCTACACCCGTGGCTGTGCCTTCCATGCCTGAAGTCAGACCCTCTACCTCTGAAGATGCTTCTCCCTCTCCTGTACATGATTCTGTGGATCACTTTTTTCGTGAAGGCTTTGGCCCCGCTATTGATGAAGTTCCCTTGGCTGCTTTTCATGCTTCTTTCAGGGAAGTTCCTTCATTTACTCCTGCTATTTCCTCCATTCCCTTGGATATTACTGCTCCTGTGATTGTTTTTCCCACGACTTTCCTAGCTCCTCAGACTTCCGTGCCTTCCGTTAGAGAAGTAGGGTCTTTTAGCAAGGAGATGCGGCAGGTTCTTATAAAATTTCCGGCTGAGGGGAGTCTCTTCAAGAAAACTGGCGAACTTGAAGTGTGGCTTAAACCCTTGATAGGCCCCACAGAGAGGAGAAAGCTAAACAGCCATAGCGCTCTTACATGGGTTAATGAAGTCGTGCATACCTCTTTGAAGGTAAAGTGCATTCTTTCTCATTTCATTTTTATACATTAAATTTATTGTATCTAATTGATTTCCTTTTTGTAGATCAATCTTATAGGTATGGAGCTCATGAAGAGGATTTCTGACAAGGACCAAGAGCTAAATGAGTGGCATGCTGAATCTGGGAATTGGAAGGGGCAATATGAAAGCTTGAGGCTCGACATGGAAGCTTCAGAAGAAGAAAAGTGTATCTTGGAGCGGCAGATGAGAGTCGTGGTTGCGGAGTTGGCAGTAGAGAAGGCTTCTTCTAACCAAGCAGACAAAGACAAGAGCATTCTTGAGTCTTCGTTTGCTGAGAAATTATCCCGTGCCTCGGAAGAAGTTAGGAGCTTGAAAGCCTTGTTGGAGCAGAAAGAGGAATACTCAGGCGAGCTTGTGCAGTCACTCACCCGGACTCAGGAGGATCTTCGCATTGCTTTAGACAAAATCCAATCTCTGGAGGAGTCAATTGTACCTTTGAGGGCTTTCTATGAAACTGCTGAAGCTGAGAAGGACGGGCTAAGAGCTGAGCTTCAGATATGGGAGAGAGATTATGAAACTCTTGAAGAGGCGGCAACTGTCGATGTTATTTGGGCGTACATGAATTCTCGCCTCGACACATTGACAAAAATGAGTCGGGAGGATTTTGATCTTGAAGCTGAAATTGATAAAATCAAAGAAGCCATGGAAAAGGCTCAACAAGGTTCGAATCTTTCCTCACCTGAATGTGAGACTGTTGGTGTTCAAGCCTCTTCATCCCCAGCTGCTCCTGCTCCTACCGCCAGTGAAGAAATTGATCTCCCTCCTCAAGATGATTAAGATGTTGGTTGACCCTCTTTTTTTTTTATTTGATTGGTGGTTACCCCCGCTCTATCGGGGGTAAATTTGGATCTTTTAAAGTCCCCAACTGAAAACTTAGGGGCACCCTAATGTACAGAAACTACATGCGGCTAAGTATTAGTTAATACTTAGTTCTTACTTAGCCGCTTTTTAATATATGCAAGTGTGACTTCTTGCTTCGAGTTTTTTTTTCACTCTTAAGTCTTTTTCATTTTTTAATTTTTGAGGTTTTCGTTTTACCTCTGAATTTTTGCATAAAGATGCTGAAATCACTCGTACCTTTTCATAGTAGGCACGGTGTTGCATATAAAATGCGAGCCTTTTTGTATTAGGCATTGTTTATGAAAGATGGCCCTTTTTGATTGACACTTAGTGAAGAAGACGTCTCAACTTCATAATGGTGCAACAATGCAGTAGAGTGATAGGAATATTTACACGTTTAAGAATGTTTTTGAGGAAAGTTTTTTGTTTGAACTTCCACAACATTTTACATGTGTTTGATTATCGTCTAAAAAAGTCATGTTGCAACTGTTTTCATTTAACAGATTTGATATACACTTGTATTCTGTAACTGTTTTTCATACGTAACAGTTTTTTCGAGTTAGTACAAGAGAGCAACTATTTTTCGTTCGTAAAATTTTTTATTTAAGTTGGGGTTTTCACCCATAACTATTTTTATTGACAATAGTTTTCAATAAGTACGAGGGAAATGCTGTTATATTTGTAACTTTTTTATTTGATAATAGTTTTCTGAACAAGTACAATGATTTTGATCTATCATCCGTAACTATTTTATTTGATAACAGTTTTCTATATGAGTACAAAGATTTCGTAACTATTTTTTAGTTACAACAGTTTTTGAATGAGTACAATGATGATGATCTTTTACCCCTAACTATTTTTGGTTACAACAGTTTTCTTTTGAATAAGTACAAAGATGTGCATTTCTTCCTCGTGGCTAATATTTTGCCTTTCAACCTGAACAAGTTCGAAGGGTTTTTGGATTAGGCTTTGTATTTGAGTCTTCAGCTCTTTTGATTCTGCTCGTATCACTTTATTTGTTGGGTAGATGGATTTTTAGGCTCGAGCTTTGAATTTCTGATAGTCTTCTTTGCTTTTTCTTAGTCTTCAATATTGTATATTCCCCCAAGTGTTTGAACTTTTAAGAATGAAATCTCGAGCACTTCACTATTCCTTCCGTGTGGTCCTTTTCATGAAAAGGAAAAACATGCGGGACTCGAAGGTATATAGTTTTTAGATGATGACTTCTTAACCCTTTAAAACGTCCATCAGAAAGTGTAACCCTAGACCGGGAATTCAGTTAATTCCTCGCGTCTTTTCATGTCTAATATCATCATCTGGTGATGGGTTAGCTTTATACCTATCATTTAAAAAGGTTAGTAAAATTTTACATGTTCAAAATAAAATCGAACGTGTGATACCTGACCAGGGGTACTTCTTTTCCTTGGAAGTAGTACTTCTTCAAAGGATTGCATTCCAGCTTGTTGGTAGGATTCTGCCATCCATAGCTTCCAGCTCGTAGACGCCCTTCCCAGCTACGCCTCGGACTTTGTAGGGTCCTTCCCAATTTGGACTTAGTTTTCATGTGCCTGCTTCTTTCCTTGATTGAAAGACTTTCTTGAGGACTAAGTCCCCAATCTTGAAGTATCTGAGATGAGCTTTACGGTTGTAATAACGCTCTATGATTTGTTTTTGAGCGGCCATCCATATTAGTGCTGCTTCCCTTCGTGGTTCGAGCAGGTCCAGATTAGTCCTCAATTCATCGGTGTTTGCTTCCTCCGTGGTTGTTATAAACCTTATGCTTGGTTCGACAATCTCCACAGGTATTAAGGCTTCTGAGCCATAGACAAGTGCGAACGTAGTTTCTCCCGTGGCTATTTTTGAAGTTGTTCTGTATGCCCATAGTACCACTAGTAACTCATCAGGCCAATTTCCTTTGGCTTTATCTAGCCGCTTCTTTAGGTTGTTGATGATGATTTTATTCGTTGATTCCGCTTCACCATTAGGCACGGGGTGGTATGGCATTGAAGTGATTCGTTTGATTTGCCAGCTTTCTAAGAACTCTGTGATTTGTGAGCCTATGAACTGTGGGCCATTATCACACATGATCTCCTTTGGTATTCCAAAGCAGCATATTATGTTTCGCCATAAGAAGCTTTTAACTTCCTTTTCTCGCACCTGTTTGAATGCTTCTTCCTCTACCCATTTTGTAAAATAGTCGATTAGCACAAGTAGAAACCGTACCTATTCTTTAGCTGGGGGAAGAGGTCCCACTATGTCCATACCCCATTTCATGAAGGGCCATAGAGATATAATTGGATGCAATAATTCCGCTGGTCGATGCATGTTATTGGCGAACCTTTAGCACCTATCGCATTTTGATATAAAGTTCTCGGCCTCTTCTTCCATCTTAGGCCAATAATACCCAGCTCTGATTAGGGTTTTTACCAAGGATCTCACCCCTGAATGATTTTCAAAGTTTCCTTCATGGACTTCTTTCATCACGAGCTCCGTTTGATTAGGTTCGAGGCATTTAGCTAGGGGCCCTCCGAACATCTTGCGATATAATGAATTGCGAATGAGGCAGTACCGTGCAACTTTATGGCGAAGTGCTTGAGTTGTTTTCTTGTCCTCAGGTACGGTGCCATTCTACAAAAAATTAAGTATTTTGTTTCTCCATTCCTAGGTTAAATTGTTGAAAGTTACCTCATTTCTGTCCTGGTCGATCGCTGAATGGAATAGATGAACGAAAATTGCATTATCTTTGTTTGTTACTTCCGTGACTACTGCGAGGTTATCTAATGCATCTGCCTCTGCATTTTCCTCTCTAGGTATTTGTATTACCTTCCATTTTTTGAATTGTCTCACGAGCTCTCGTGCCTT
This sequence comes from Nicotiana knightiana, assembly GCA_005239525.1. NCBI lineage: Eukaryota > Viridiplantae > Streptophyta > Magnoliopsida > Solanales > Solanaceae > Nicotiana > Nicotiana knightiana. Next base: position 49,920 of record ML376692.1, on the reverse strand, counting down.
TTCCAGATAGTGTTGCATCCGAGTTTCTCGAGCGATGTAAGTCTCATGCATTTGATTTACTACTAGTTGGGAGTCGCTGTTGATTACGATTTGCTCGATTGAAAGTTCTCGTGCGAGTTCTAGTCCTGTAATGACAGATTCGTACTCTGCTTCATTGTTAGTTATAGGATAAAGTTTAATAGCATGTCGTGTCTTTTCACCCGTGGGTGATATTAGGACTATGCCTAAGTCGGTGCCTTTTATATTGCAAGAACCATCATTAAAGAGGGTCCATAGACCCGGATTAGCACTGTTAAAGAGTTGTAACTCTTTTTCCACTTCAGGGACAATGCTATTACTAAAGTCAGCGACAAAATCAGCTAAACATTGAGACTTTATTGCGGTCCTATGCTGATATATTATGTCATGCTCGCTTAGCTTTATGGCCCATTTATCCAATCATCCTGATAGTTCTTGTTTATGCAAAATATTTCTTAAAGGATATGAAGTCACAACAGTGATTGCATGACATTGAAAATAAGGTCGTAATTTTCTAGATGCCATTATTAAAGCTAAGGCTAACTTTTCTAGATGTGGATATCTGGTTTCAGCATCTAGTAAAGTTTTACTTACATAATAAATAGGAGATTGTTTACCTTTATCTTCTCTTACCAATACTGCACTTACAGCAATTTCTGAGACAGTCAGGTAGACATACAACCTCTCCCCCTCCTTTGGCTTTGATAGCAGCGGGAGTTTTGATAGATAAGCTTTCAGATTCTTGAGAGCCTGTTGACATTCTTCAGTCCATTCAAACTGATTCTGCTTTTTGAGGACTGAAAAGAATTTAAAACTTTTCTCGGAAGACCTGGAAATAAATCTTCCCAAAGCTGCGATTCTTCCCGTTAGTCTTTGAACTTCTTTTTTATTTGTTAGTATATCAGGTATTTCTTCTATAACTTTAATTTGAGCGGGATTTACCTCTATTCCCCTATTTGATACAAGGAAACCCAAAAATTTAACTGATTGTACGCCAAAAGCGCATTTTTCTGGTTCAGCTTTATATTATATTATGTCGAAAGTAATAGAAATGTGCTGGAAATGGTCTTCCGCCCATGACTTTACCAGCATGTCATCGATGTAAACTTCCATCATTTTTCCCGGATGTTCCTGCAACATCTTGGTCACTAGCCTTTGATAGGTGGCTCCAACATTTTTTAAGCCAAAATGCATGACTTTATAACAATAAGTCCCCCTATTCATAATAAAGGAGGGGGTTTCCTCGTCTGAGGGATCCATTTTAATCTGATTATAACCAGAATATGCATCTAGAAAGTTCAACAATTCATGACCTGCAGTGGCATCAATCATTTGATCTATATGTGTCAATGGGAATGAATCTTTGGGGCATGCTTTATTTAAGTCAGTATAATCTACGCACACTCTCCATTTTCCATTATTTTTAGGTACTACCACAGTATTAGCTAGCCAGTTAGGGTATGTTACCTCTCGTATCGAACCAATTTTCAAGAGTTTTTGTACCTCTTCGTCGATCACTTGGTTCTTGAAGGGCTCTTGCTTTCTTTTCTTCTTCTTAACAGGCACAAAGGATGGATCTTCGTTTAGTTTATGAATTATCACTTCTGGTGGGATACCTGTCATATCTGAGTGGGACCACGCAAAGCAATCTGCGTTAGCCATTAAATAATCAATTAACTTACCTCTTCGACTGGGGCTCAGCCTCGTGCCTATATACACCTTCTTTTTAGGTTTTTGTTTAAACAATGGAAAAACTTCGAGCTCTTCCGTAGTTGTTTTGAAGTGCTCGTCTTCCTACGGTTCATGAATGACGTCTGGTCTGGAATCCACATCTGTGTGGTCCAATGCATCTTCCGTGGTGACTTGATTCACCTTCTCGTGAGTATCTCCTTCCGTATCTTCTTGAACGTTCATTTCTTTTGTACCTGTTTGGTCAGTAACTTTTTCCATACCTGTTTGGCCGGTGACATCTGTCTGGAAGATTTCTCTATCTTCCAGTTCTTCCGTCTCTACTTTTTTGTTATAATGCGCCATGAAATTTTTATTTATGGAGGTCTGTTGATCACCTCTAATCTGTCTAATTCCCCATTCTGAAGGGAATTTAATTACCTGGTGTAAGGTGGATGGTACTGCTTTCATGTCGTGGATCCAGGGCCTTCCCATAATCACGTTATAATCCATGTCAGTATCAATGACTTGGAATTTGGTGTTCTTAGTTACTCCATCGGCGTAAGTGCTAAGTTCAATTTCTCCTTTGGTTATCACAGTAGAATTATCAAACCTTGATATGGCTCGTGCCTTTGGGATCACCTGATTTCCTATGAGCATTTCTTCCACGACTCTTAGCAAAATGATATTGACTGAACTACCTGGATCAATCAACACTCTATTAACGTTAGTGTCATGAATGAGTAAGGATATTACCAGAGCATCGTTGTGGGGGAGCATTAGTCCGCCAAAATCTACATCGTCAAAGGTTATATCATTTACATTTGGATTTTCTCAAGCCCGCTTTCCGTGGGTAATTGTGACATTCGAGGCTAATTTGCAAACTATTCCGTTCACTTCCTCTCCTCCATGTATCACGTTGACGTTTCTTTTTGGAGATGGGGGCTTCGGGGGCTCCTGCCTGTTCTTCCTATATGCCTGTTTACCTTTATCACTAAACAATTATGTTAAATAGCCCTGTTTCAATGATTGTTCTATTTCACCTTGTAAAAATCTGCAATTTGCAGTCTTGTGTCCATGATTATTATGGAACTCACACCAGAAATCTGGGTTCCTCTTATTTGGGTTTGACCGCATTTCTTTGGGCCACTTAACCTTATCTCCCATATTTCTTAATATTGCAACAAGTTCAGGAGTACTTACATTAATGGTATGATCCCCAATTCGTGCATTACCTGTAGGTCGTTCATCCCGATCCTTTCTGGATCTAGATGAGGATGAGCTCACATCTCTGCTTGGTGGTCTATAATCTGACCAAGTCTTTTCGAACCTGGGGCGAGTTTCGTGTCCCGATGGTCCTAAGTAAGGATCGTACCTGTTTTTACCTGATCTCCTGTCTGATTCAGAACGTTTGGATCTGGAATGATCTTCATCTTTCGAACGAGCAATGATATCTTCTTCTATTCTAAGTTTAGTACTGTACCTGTTATATACATCATTCCACGTTGTAGCTGGGAATTCTCTCAAACTTTCTTTGAGTCTCCTCGTGGCTTCTGAGCTTTTTTCATTTAGATTACTTGCGGATGCCATGGCTGCCCAATTATCAGGCACCCTAGGTAATTGCATTCTTTCTCATTGGAACCTGTGTACAAATTGACAGAGTACTTCCGTGTCTCCTTGCTTTATTTTAAATATGTCCTCCATTGTTTTCTCGACTTTTTGTGCACCAAAGTGTGATTTTATGAAAGAATCTGCAAGCTTAGCAAAAGAATCAATAGAAGTTTAAAGGAGAAGAGAATACCAGGTTAGGGCTCCTTTGGTAAGTGTTTCTTCGAATTTTTTGACAAGGACTGATTCAATCTCTTGTTTTGTTAAGTCGTTTCCCTTTACTCCGGTAGTAAAAGAGGTCACATGGTTGCGTGGGTCAGTTGTTCCGTCATACTTAGGAACATCAGGCATTTAAAACTTCTTGGGTATAGTTAAGGGTGCTGCGCTTGGTTCCAAGGTTGTTGAGAATATCTATCAACATCAATGCCTTTGATAACAGGTGGTACTCCAGGAATTTGCTCGATTCGATCGTTTTGTTCCTTCATCTGTTTCTGCAAGGTTAGTAGTAAATTTTGTAATTCAGAGTTATTGGTCACACCTGGTCTCGCTTTGAGAGATTTGGTAGGAGTGTCACCCCTTGCTGAGTTTACCAACCCAGACTGAGGATTTCCCATGGTGATAGTGTTATTTGGAGGTGGTGTAAGTGGTGCAGGTGATGCCGATAGTAATACCCTTGAAAATTCTTGCAAAGCTTGGCCCACGTATTCTGCAATCATTTTCTTTACTCGATCTTGTTCTACCGTTTGCTCATTATTATTGTGGTTGTTATTAGATCTTTCTGGGGATTGTTCCCTTGAACCACATGGGGTTCCTGAAGGTGATGGAATTGGGGTTTCATTCCTTTACTTGTTGTTGTTGTTGGAGTTCGACATAGTTTAGAGGATATCGATTGAAAAGCAAACAAAGATTATCAGCTTCCTGGTAACGGAACCAATTTGTTTAACCAAAGAATTAGATCCTTTGACCAAAGCTATATTTAGGATGAACGCGGGTTACTGATAATCAAGGAGATAATATTAAGTAAAGAAGAGTAAGTAAATGACAATAATATGATGCACCGAAAAGTAAAATGTGTTGTATTCGTAGTTCAGATGATCTTTACAAGTTATATTCTCTCCCCTTATATAGGGAATTTCTTAATATAACGTCTACCTCTTACAATGATCGCTCATTAGTGACTAATTATTACATTAATGGGGCGTTACAAAAGGGTAACCGTAACTGTTGCATGAAGGTTGTGTATCGTGTGAGTCATTAATTGAGGATATCTAAATCTGCCCGTAGCTCTGTCCGGATTCATTCTGACCGTGTCTCTTCCTTGTCTCAATCAGGTTGAGTTTCTTGTAGCTAATTACCCCATAGGTTTATTGATCCGCGCCTCTTTGTTCTGTACCTCTTTATAGAATTATATCCAGCTTCATGTTTTCCTTGATCCATGTAGCCGACTGAGTCATCAAGAATCATCATACATGTGAAACTCTTTTTTACCAATACAGCGGCGTGCAACCCGATCCCACATGTCCACCCTTATTGCTCCTCCCTATATATATCACCCTTATTACTCCTGTTGAGGCGTGCAACCCGATCCCACCTGTCCACCCTCATCACTCCTTGTTGCGGCGTGCAACCCGCTCCCACCAGACATATCATATCAGTTTATTTATGAGACTTTCAGAATTCAGGCCAAGCCTTTCACAATACTTTTATTTCCACAATTTCAAACAGAAAACCGTATAGCTCGTAAGCTTTAACCAATATCATTTAACAATAAAACCAACCAGAATATATGTAAATACCTTAATGCTGTCAACCCAGCTCAATATTTATGTACCATGATAAAATCAAAAGAACAGCCAACACTTTTAATACACTCACCACAACAATTGACAACAATCAATTGAAACCCAACAACCACGTAAACCTCAACAATCATAAAACAGTTAAACTGCATTCCTCATCACTTCCTCAATATTATCAACAACGGAACCAACAGGAACATATACATATATATAATTTGTAAAAACAATGCCAAACTGCTCAACCGTTTTGAACCACAAGGAATCCAGCTAAAACAACCAATACTCTTTCCAACATAACCACAACAATAACTAACAATAAAATAACAAGACCAAGTAGTCATAGAAACAATAATGGACATAGAACAATTAAGACAAGAATCAATTAAGTTGTGAACGGGAAATGGATCATGCTTAACAGGAAAATTGGGTGGTGCATAGATACTCGTCACCTCAACTATACACCACGCTCATGCATTTCACATAGCAAACAAGTGGTGATTCCTATTTTCTCAAGTCAAAGTTAGACCAAGCACTTACCTCAATTTCGGAGACCACTCACTGCTCAATTACGTCTTTTCCTTTAGAATCTTGCTCTAACTTGCTCGAATATAATCATAAATAACTCAATATCATTAATTAAGGCTAAAGGAACTAACTTTATTGAAAATTATAATTTTTCCTAAGTTATCTAAAAAAAAGTGAAAACTCGACCCTGAGCCTGCTTGGTCTAAACTTGGGGTTCGGACCAATTTACGTTTACCCTTTAACCCACGAACCCGAATATACAATTAGTTTCAAAATCCGGCCTCAATTCGAGGTAATGATTTGATTTTTACAAAATTCTCTAATTCTATCCAAACCCTCAATTTCTGCCATGAAAACTCTTAGTTTTTGATCTAAAATTGATGAAAAACATTGGTTAATTGAAAGAGTAAAGTTTAGAATTCATTACCAACAACTTAGGGATGAACTTTGATGAAGAAAATCGTCCTTGGGGCTTGGTAGTTCGAAAAATATGAAGAAAAGGGCTGCTGCCCGAGTTGGTGTTTTAATAGGTTAGGGTTGCTGTGATTTTTTTTTGAAGGAAAAACGTGGAGCACCAGTGCTCCATAAACTGTTATGACAGCAAATTGTTTTTTACAAGTTAAAAACATCCTGAAGACTACCCGAACTCACTCGAGCCCTCGGAACTCTAAACCAAACATGCACGCAAGTCTAAAAACATCATACGGACTTGCTCGTGCGATCAAATCATGAGTATAACATGTAAAACTATGAATTTAACCTCAAAACTCATCGTTTTCATCAAGAACACTTAAAGTTCATAACTTTTCAACGGAATGTCCGAATCACTCCGTTTTTCATCAAATTTCACAGTAAACCTTTAAATACTATAACAAAATGTATACTGGGCTCCGAAAACAAAACACGAGCCCGATACCAATGGTTTCAAACATTAATTCTTTTCTTATTTCATTAATATTTCAGCAAAACAGTTTCTTTCAAAAATTGATTTCTAAGGCTTGGGACCTCGGAATTCATTTCCGAGCATAAGCCCGAGTCCCATATTCTGCTGTGGACCTCCCGGGATCGTCGAAACATAGATCCAGGTCTGTTTACTCAAAATGTTGACCAAAGTCAACTATAATCAAATTTAAATTCTAGAAATCACTATTTCTCATATTTTCCCATAAAAGCTTTCCGGTTTCACGCCCCGACTGCGCACGTAAATTGAGGTATTTAAAATTAGTCTTTTTATGGCTATTAAGCCTAGAACGGAGTCTAAATTCATAAAATGACCCCTTGGGTCATCACAATATGCACCTCTAAAATAAATGTTCGTCCTCGAATGGACATTAAAATTATCTGAAATGGCGAACAAGTGTGGATATCTATATGCATGTCCGACTCCGACTCCCAAGTAGCTGCCTCAACGGGGTGACCTCTCTACTGCACTCAGGCTGAAGGATAACTCTTAGACCTCAACTGACGAACCTGCCGGTCCAAAATGTCTACTTGCTCCTCCTCAAAAGTCAAGTCTTTGTCCAATTGGACAAAGCTGAAATCTAACATGTGGGACGGGTCACCATGATATTTCCAGAGCATAGACACGTGGAATACCGGGTGAATTGAGGATAACCCTGGAGGCAACGTAAGTCTATAAGCTACCTCCCCCACTCTATCAAGAATCTCAAACGGTTCGATATACCTAGAGCTCAACTTACACTTCTTTCCAAACCTCATAACACCCTTCGTGGGCGACACACGAAGAAATACTCTCTCTCCAACCATGAATGCCACATCATGAACCTTACGATCAACATAACTCTTTTCCTAGACTGAGCTGCACGAAGTCGATCCTAAATAATCTTGACCTTATCTAAAGCCTCCTGCATTAAATCTGTACCCAATAACCGAGCTTCTTCAGGCCTGAACCTTCATACTGGCGATCTACACCGTCTACCATATAATGCCTCATAGGGAGCCATCCGAATGCTCGACTGATAACTATTATTATAGGCAAACTCTACTAACGGCAAGAATTGATCCCACGAACCTCCAAAGTCAATAACACAAGCGTGGAGAATATCCTCCAATATCTGAATGGTACGCTCGGACTATCCGTTAGCCTGAGGGTGAAATGTTGTACTCAACTCAACTCGGGTACCCAACTCATGCTCAACTGCCCTCTAAAAGTGCGAAGTAAACTGCGTACCTCGATCTGAAATAATAGACACTGGTACACCGTGAAGGCGAACTATCTCCCGAATATATAACTCAGCGAACCGCTCTGAAGTATAAGTACTTGCCAAAGGAATGAAATGTGCTGATTTAGTCAGCCTATCCACGATAACCCAAACTACGTCAAATTTCCTCTGAGTCCGTGGGAGTCCAACAACGAAGTCCATAGTGACACGCTCCCACTTTCACTCAGGAATCTCTATCTGCTGAAGCAAACCACCAGGTCTCTGATGTTCATACTTTACCTACTAACAATTTAAGCAACGAGCCACATACGCCACAATGTCCTTTTTCATCCTTCTTCACCAATAATGTGGTCTCAAATCTTGGTACATTTTAGCTACCCCTGGGTGAATAGAATACTTAGAACTGTGAGCCCCCTCAAGGATCAACTCACGAAGTTCATCAACATTAGGCACACATAACCGACCCTGCATCCTCAAAACACCATCATCTCCAACTGTAACCTGCTTGGCATCACCGTTCTGAACTATGTCCCTAAGGACCGCCAAAGGTGGGTCGTCATCCTGTCGCTCCCGAATACGCTCAATTAGGGAAGATCGAGCGACTGTACAAGCTAGAACACTGCTAGGGGAAATATCCAACCTCACGAACTGATTGGCAAACATCTGAATGTCTGAAGCTAATGGTCTCTCACCAACTGGAATATACGCAAGACTGCCCATACTCACCGCCTCTATTTTCTTAATAGTTGATCATAGCCAATTAAGGAATTATCAAACAACTTCACATTAGCAATAATCTCCTTTAAAACCTTCACAATACTGATAACGAGATGCGATTCATAAAGACCTCATAATTATATACCCGACTTAACGTGTCTCATTTAACGCCACTTGGGCAGGGCACCTACCTTGTAGGTTAAGGCTCCATAATTATAGCACGAATTTGGCAAATTATGCATAGATAGTTAATTAATTAATTAATTTATTTACTTATTACTATTATTATTATTATTATTATTATTATTATTATGAAAATTTTGAATAACCCTAACATGCATGACTCCCTACCAGTACTATAGTAAAATTTTAATTCACAAGGGAGAATTTAAACATAAGAATTTCCGTCACAAGGATCTCATCCTTACATAACTTCCACCGCGGCTCGTAGCCCGGTCTAAATATATCAAATCATATTAAAACGCGAGGATCTCGTCCTCAATTCTGACTCACAAGTAATATGCATATCGTGCCAATCGAAACATTCCACTTTCTTCTTTTAAATATTTTTTGTTAAACAAAAATAGAACACGTAATGATAGACATAGCTATCTCCATAGAATTTCTCAATACAGGTATTCACATAAATAGATTTTTGAGTTACGAAGCTCACCCAAGAGTAGAGCATATTAGAAGAATTTTATTAGTTACGCATAACCGTATTAAGTTCAGGAAATCATCACTTTATACTAGTAAGAGATTTTTCTTGTAATGACACCATTTCATGTAACGACCTTAGCCATACCATGGAAAATATATCATCAGACTGAGTCTCCACCTCTAGGATCTAACCTCCACTTTCGACATTCCGACCCCTTTTTTGCTAGCTGGTCATGTAGTTGAGTTATAACTGCAATGGGGCACGTAGCCTAAGTGCATTGATGAATTATGACTCTCCCAAATCTAGAACAGTTCCTACCACTAGCCGAAATAAAGTATTATCTTGCCCTGAGTTGCACAAAATTTTACAATCATAATTGAGCCCTTTAATGGGTCTGTGGACTTGTTCTCTGGCTAGATGAACCGAAGTAGGAGTGTGACGGGCTGACTTATCGAACCTTATGTCATATTCGTTCAAACCCTATGCGCCATGTATTATGGAGAGTCCGAGAAACAACTCTTTCAAAAGCATTTATGAGAACTGAGTCAAGTGATTGATGCTGCATTGGCTGGTCATCCTCTTCGTAGGCTTGCCACAAACACCGGCGGATAAGTTCGTCTTTTACTATGCTGACTCAACACTACTGAGCTACCCCCTTTATTCATATACTTTTCATTATTCTTTTGGGGTAACTCTTATCTCTATTGACACACAATGATCACAAAATTATAGCTCTATTCAGATAATTCTTGGCACGAACCATATGGTCTAGAAGCTCGTCAACCACTGTACTCCCTCTAGAGCACCCCAAAATCCGCAACCGTGACTTCCACGCTGAGTAGACCTTCTGTAGATTTAAAGTTTGCTATATAACTCCTTTGGTACTAAGGTATGAGGTTATTAAAGAGGCATACATACCGCAATTCCCAGCTTTATCTCTTGCAAAATCTCTAGCCTTATACATTCCAAGCCAAAACCGATATAACACATGACCTCGCAATATATTCCTTGACAGTGGACTTCCCCACTTGGCACGAAGTCATAGGTCACAATGCCTGATAATCCACAATGTTAAACTTCACAACTCATACAAATCAACCCCGTTGCTTTCAACTTATTCCCATGTTATGCAATACTGGAGTAGCTATAAATCCTTTTGGGATATGGACTAGTCTAACCTGTACCGACTGAGCTAGAACCTCCGTGTCTAGATCCATTTGAGACTGTACAATAGGTGTTGATCTTCAAGCTTTAGACTGAGCTCTGCTTCTGTCTCTTCCCTTGTTCTTAGCTGTCATTGGGGCTTCATCTCTTGTCCGGTCGTAGACGCTTTGCGTGTTGTCGAGATTTGTGAGAGGACAAGAGTAGGAAAGTTCAATCATCAATGGTAGAATAAATTCGCACGATGGAGTAGAGTAGAAGTGAAATTGTTCCTAATTTCATAGCTTCTGAGAGATAAGTACAGACGTCTCCGTACCAATCCTTCAGACTCTACCAAGTTTGTTCGTGAATTGTGAGACCTAAGCAACCTAGTGCTCTGATACCAACTTGTCACGACCCAAATTCCCAACCTTAGGGATCGTGATGGCACCTAACACCACACTTGCTAGGCAAGCCAATGTTAGAGTTCGCTCAACTATTTCCTTTAATTAACCATTTAAACAGGATAAAATAATTTTAAATTAAACTTACTCTAATAGATTTCATTGAATAATTCCAAATATAAAATAATAAATAATTAATTAAACGAGCCATGAAATAATTATATAAATAAATCTAAAACTACCCCAGGGTCTGGTATCACAATTCACGAACTACTAAAGAATACTACAAATACTGGGCCGAAAGAAATAGTGTAACTGTTCTGATTATAATAAATTTTTTTTATAAAAATAGGAGAAGACTCTCGGGATCTGCGAACGCCGGCAGATATACCTCATGTCTCTGAATAAATAGATGGGTGCTCTAAAAATCTCTATTGCTGGCTAGTAACTGGATCTGCACAAAAGAGTGCAGAGTGTAGTATCAGTACAACCGACCCCATGTATTGAGTAAGTTCCGAGCCTAACCTCGACGAAGTAGTGACGAGGCTACGGCGGTTGGCGGGGGCATTAACAACATATAACCCGTGATAATAATATATACAATAACTCAATAAAACATTTCTACACGAACAAGAAAAATATTACTGAGACAATAAATATAAAGCAAGAAGGAATTCTAAACAAATAAGTAAATACTGCAACAAAAATAAAATAACTTAGCCGCCTTTTCCAGGCCTCAGCTATAACCAACTCTCAAATAATTTCCAAGTTTCCAAACTTTAACTTTAAATAAAAATAGTGCCAAAAATATAAAGAATAGTAAAATAAAATAGTAAGTTTTCAAATCTTTATTTTTCTTTGAAAATAAGTATAAAAAAAAATATAAATGTCCTCCCTTATCTCTCCTTGTTGCGGCGTGCAACCCGTTCCCACCTTTCCACCCTTATTGCTCCTCCCTATATATATATCACCCTTATTGCTCCTATTGCGGCGTGCAACCCATTCCCACCAGACATATCGTATCAGTTTATTTATAAAAATAATTTCATAATTTAAGTCAAAGCCTTTCACAATATTTATGTCTCAACAATTGTAAACAAAACAAGTTTCACTTTAAATAATAGAAAGGGCAGAATATGAAATGATGACAATAAAACAATGAGTGTTCCAACCTTTAATTTATAAACAGTAAAAATATAAATGTCCTCCCTTATCGCTCCTTGTTGCGGCGTGCAACCCGATCCCACCTGTCCACCCTTATTGCTCCTCCATATATATATATCACCCTTATTGATCCTGTTGCGGCGTGAAACCCGATACCACCTGTCCACCCTTATCACTCCTTGTTGCAGTGTGCAACCCGCTCCCACCGGACATATCATGTCAATTTTAGTTTTTTCCACCGGGGGCTTGACTCTGGCTGCTTGCTCACGCCACTTAATAGCGTACTCCTGAAGCTTTCTGATGACTTTTTCTTGAGATTGGACAGGGAATTCTTGTCGGGCGCTATGTCCACATTGTATTGGAATTGTCGGACAAAGTCCTGGGCCAGGTCGTCCCATATATACCAGCGAGATATATCTTGTTCCATGTACCACTCAGATGCGATCCCGGCCAAGCTTTCTCCGAAGTATGCTATTAAAAGCTCTTCCTTTCCACCTGCTCCTCTGAGCTAGTTGCAGTATCTTTTTAGATGAGCTATGGGGTCCCCATGTCCGTCGTATTCTAACTTGGGGGTTTTAAACCCCAGAGGAAGGTGAACGTACGGGAACATGCACAAGTCTGCATAGGAAACACTTTTCTGCCCTCTTAGCCGCTGTATATTCTTGAGGATTTTCTCAATACTTCTCATTTTCCGAGTCATTTCTTCCTGCTCGAGGCTGTTTTTGTCTTGTCCAAGAGTGACTTCATACCGAGGTTGTTGAGGGTATGAGTTGGGAGTAACATGAGTTGTGTCCAGATAAAATGATGGTGTTTGGAAGGAGAAAGTTGATGGTTCGAGGCTTGGTCCAGACACTGTTGGTGGCACCGTGGCAGAGATTGCGGTGCGGTGAAGATGTTGGAAGATATGTCGGAAAATAGAGCCTGGGGGCGAACCTCAGAAGGCCTTCCAGCAAAGTGAGCCGACATAGTTGGGTATCCAAATGAGGTAGCCGGGTAACTTATAGGGACGTTGGAGATCCCGCCCGTCCTGGGAATTAACTCTGGGAAACCCGAGATGGTACTGGGTGGTTCCCTACCATTGGACCATGCGTCCCACATTTCCAGCATGCGGCAACGCATTATTCTGTTTTCTTCAGTTGCGGCTGATTCAGATGTTAGGATGACTGAGCTTGGATCATCCTCGGAGGATTTGATGATTGTTAAGCTACTTTCAAATGTCATTTCTACACTCCATTTTGATCTGGTGAAGTATGGATGTGAAGACAGGTTACCGCAAAACCAACCACCTAAAAACACTCCTTTCAGAGGGAAGACCACAAAACGTTAGATCGAGGCATTTAATACATAGGGGATCGCATGTTGGCGGTATGCAATGCACCTAGGCAGTTAAAAGCTTTCTACATGCTTTGCATCGGTTGTGTGTTTCATCCCGGCTTTGTTTGTTTCTTTTTATTTTATTTTTGCCCTTTCTTTTTTTTGTTTGTTATTTTTCACCTTTTTCTTTCTTTCCTTTTCTACTCCTTTTATTCCTCACTCAATTTCCTTTTTCTCTTTCTCGAATTATTTTCTTTTTAAGGTTATGATCGAATCCTATGTGGATTGCCTACGTATCACGACGCCGCGTGAATCAGATCATCACGTAGGTCAAGGCGTAAATGCAAAAGGAGATAAACATTCTGATTTACAAATTTTCATTCATTAGATAAAAACTTCCAATTTCATTCATTACAAAATACTTAAACATATTTTTTGAAAATTTAAAACTACAAAAGACTCTGACATACTTTCTTGGAAATTTAAAATACTACAGTAGACTCAAACAGGACTGCAACAGGGAAATGAAATACGGACTCGAAAATGATATCAAGAATACATAAGGGCTTCCATTACTTCAGGGGCTCGTAGGACATCATTCGGTCTTGCCACGGGCCTGCGTGCCATGTCTTGCTAGAGGCGGTACAGGTCATCCGTTATCTTGTGGATGAAAACCATTACCGCTGCGAAGAAAGTGGTCCGGGTCATATCTTCACACTCTTGGCACTTTGTGACAATATAATCAGCAATTTCTCTGGCTCTCTGCCTGATGACACCATTTTCCTGGAGTAAATGCCCGATCTGTTGAGATCTCGCCTCTAATACCTGGGCGTCTTTATGACTCTATTCTTGCCATTGTTGCAATTCTTCCTCGAGCTGAGCCATCATGGTATATCATTGTACCCTTTCCGCTTTAAACCTTTTTACTTGTTTGGCCATTTCGTTCTCGAGGGTGGCCACCTTTTCTTGTAAGCCTGTGACTTCTTGGTCATGTTTTCTTTTCAATTTTTTCACAAGCTCTGCTCTTTCCTCTTCACTTTTTGTCAATTTTGCCCGAACTCTGGCCAAATCCTCTTCAGCTTTATCCAGATTATCACCATAGTTGCATAATTTCTGCCTCAGACTGTTGATAAGTCTTTCATCAGTTTTGCTTCTCTCAGTGTTCTCAATAGCTATTTTCATTTTCTGGATCTGAACCCGGATAGCTTCATTTTCTTTGGTTAGCATGTTTCTGTCCCTTTCAGCTGTGGCGGCTTGTAGAGTGTTTTCAAATTTGATTTCCCTGATCTGGGCCTCCAACTTGCTTATGGTAGCTCGGTAGCTGTTCTCTTTTTCTAACCAAGCCCAGTGCTCTTGTATTTGCTTAGTGAATTGCTGCACGTGGGGTCTTTTTGCAGGCCATTCTAGCTCTTGATGATCTCTACCCCTTCTACCATACCAAGGAGTGTATCTCGGCTCCACTTCCCCTCTGGAAAAATCACTTACCCGAGTCCGTGGCTCGAAAAATCTGCACTGATGCCAGATCTGGCGAACCCTGTCCTCTAGAAAAGCTCTTGGACATAACTCAATGGCTTGCTGACTCAGATCCTCATCATATGGAACATCCTGCTGCATTCCCAACTGTCGTAAGACCCGATGTTGGGCATATGGATAAATGCTTTGAAGACCCATCAACAGAAGGTAACACACCTCGACCGACATGTGGATGACTTCGCCGACAGAGAGCCATCTGAATGTCCACTCGATTTGGTCGGCAGTCGATGAACTCAAGTGTATGAACTAGGCTTCTGTGCCCTCCGGAAATTCATGGCCCTCTACCCGAGTGCCATGTTCTTCAATGCAATTCAATCTAGTCAAACCGTAATTCATGTAGCCCGGGAAATGACATAGGTGCTCAATCATCCAGATTTATAGGAGCAGGTTGCACCCTTCGAAGAATTTTCCCCCAGACTGGCAAACTGTTAGGGCAAGGTATATTTCGGCTAAGACCATCGGTATAAGAGTGCCATTAGATTTTTTCATCATGAAATCGTCCACTCCCACGAGTTCAATATCTATGCGTATGTCACTCCTTGGGCAAATTAGGGTACCCAGGAATGCTACCACGAAATCCAACCCCCGGCGGGCATCCCATTTAGTTTAGTTCTTGTGGTGAGTCAGACCAGTGTTATCAACTTCGAAGCCCCAAGGATCTCCATAGCGACTGTATAGGAAGTAAAAGGTGCAGAACCCCTCAGATAGGTGCAGGTCTTGGATTTCCCGACTAATGCTCAGAAGGACTAAGAACTTGTGTGGAGTCACAACCCTTGGTGCTATTGGATATCGGCTTATGATATTTTCACTAAGGCCAGCATACCCCGCTATTTCCTCTAGCGTGGGTGTCAACTCAAAGTCCGAAAAATGGAACACATTGTGAGTGGGGTCCCAAAATGATATTAGAGCTTCGATGATGTCCAACCTTAGCTTAATTTTTAAGACCAGTGAATCCGCCCAAAGCTTTTACCGCAGACTTTCTACTGACTTCCCCCAAGTCTCTCCACCACGTATGGAGTCCCAAGGGAATTTCCTCGACAGCTCTAAAGGGAATATTTTTGACAGTGCTCATCCTGCACATTTATTTAAGTGATTTGGTTAAGAAAAAAGCAAAGCCATAATTTATTTTTTGACCACAAGTAAAAAAGTGCTATTTTTATAAAAGTTTTGTAACCAATTGGAAATGGACCATCTTTGCGAATACGGCCTTTTTCGCCCTTCAACACTTCGGGTAAGAAGTTCTAGGGTTGTGTTTGCTAATTGGGTTAAAATTTTTGAAAAAGACCACAGGTGGCTATTCTTGCAAAAACAGCCTTCCGCGCCCTGTTGGGACAATTTGGCTATTTAGGCGAGAACAACATCACTTAACTTTATTTATGACCATATTTTGTATTTTGATTTTGAAAAAAATAGGGTTGGACCCGATGAAGGTTACCTACATATCCCACACTGGTGAGAATCACACAATGCGTAGTTCGGGAGATCTTGACACAATTTTGAAAATATGCACTAACTCACTTCATACTATTTTCCTTCTTTCTTTTCCTCCATTTTTCAAAAATTTTGACAGAGTTTCGGGATGATTTTAAATATCGGGTTATTCAAAAATCAAATAAATCTCCTATTCTATTTCTCTCTTGGTTTTTTCTGTTATTTCTATTTTCTTTAGCCGGTCAACAAACAAACTGAAACAAAGTATTGTACACATAGCAAGTCAGATGCATCAGGGTGGTCTTTCATTTCGGGTTCATCTGTCCTAGACGGACCCAACCCCTATGTTGAGTCCTCTAAGTCAAATGCACATGATGCAACTAATCGTTCCTACTAAGGATCCGGCATGAGGCTATGTTATACTAGGTTTATATCCTGGGGTTTTTTTCTAGACAAGGCTTACCCGAGCGGACAGCTCGAGCCCAGGTCGGGGTAGTGTACCGGGAATACATAAGCTTCACCGTTTTGCAACTTGTCCGTACCTCGTTCTAAAATTCGGATGACTCTAAAAGAAAAGAAGTCACACGAAGTGCACACTTCCCAGATGATTTAGAAGACTCAGAGAGAAGAAGAGCTTCGGCACGATTTATACACAGTTCAGATAATATCAAAGTGGTAATAAATGGCATTTAGCACATTAGGTCCGAACATGTAAAAATCAGATAATAATGAACGCCAAATATAATAGCTATTCTAAGCTCGAATTCTTGAACCCTGAGCCAGGGATTCTGGGTTCTTATCCCCAGCAGAGTCGCCAGAGCTGTCACACCTACTTTTTTCACCCCCGGCGTAATAAAGGGGTAATAAGGGAGTTTTTCCACTTTAAGTGACATTATTCGGGTTTGGGATTTATTTTTGTTTTAGAGTCGCCACTCGAATTTTTGACGATGTTCCGGGACACCATTTTATTTTAAAAATCCCAAACCGAGGAATTTTGACTCTGTTTTAATTTTTCTGCGAACCAGAAATCCGAGTAAGGAATTTTGTTAACCCGGGAGAAGGTGTTAGGCATTCCCGAGTTTCGTGGTTCTAGCACGGTTTCTTATTATTAATATTTGGCCTAAATTATCTGATTGTTTACATGTTTTTAGCCTATTATGCATTTAGCCTTTTTACTTTTTAGCCGCTTTTAATATTTATGGATTTATCTTGAAATAAGTCATGATGGCGTGCACTTGTTTGTCTTTGGACACATTATACCTGCGCCACATGAAATGCACCTGCAATTACAATATGTGATTTTTGTTATTGTTTTGAGTATGAGTCGGGGACAAGAATTGCCACACCCGAATGTAGATTATATAGTCATGACTATGGTCATGACGATTAAAAATGCCTATTTGAGGCGATTCTCAATTATTCTCTAAGTTTTGGAATTTTTATCTAAAAGAGGTATTTTAACTTACGGGGTACGTATATAAACCACTTTTAATTTTTATGGATTTATCTTGGAACAAGCCACGATGGCATGCACTTGTTGTTTTGGACACATCACAATCGTGTCACATGAAATGCACCCCCAATTGCAATGTGTGATTTTATTATTGATTGAAGTTATAGTCGGGGGCACGAGTTGCCACACCTGAGTGTAGATTATGTATGATCATGACTATGGTCGTGACAGTTGAAAAAGGCTTATTTGAAGAAAATATTTGATTTTTCACTAAGTTTTATAATTTTAATCTAAAGGAAACATCCTTAGCCTATAGGATATGTATAAAATTATCTAAAAATTAGATTTACTATCCTAAAGGCAAGTGTTTGGGCTATGGCTATGTTTTACCCCAATAGTTATTTTACCCCCTTTGGACAATCCTAATCATGGCTAGCTATGAAAGAAATAAAGCTGTATAATTCTATAAGGAAAAGGCATGTCAACAAATGAAAGTTTTACAAGAAATCCAACAGATTACTGATTCACAAATTACATATTTAAAGAATCAAGTGAACACATTTAGCTATGGTAGAATATTGACTTAACAATTTTATTAATTTCATATGACCTAAATACATGCCTTTTAAATCATGATTCATACGTATTAAATCCTCTTTGGGAGCGTTCATACGTTTATTGTTGTAAATTCAGAAAATTTAAAGGATGTGAGAGGAATTGAAAACACTTTGAATTACAAATTCCTATTTATATATTTTTTCAAAAGTCATTGAATCTGAAGTGATTGTTTCCATAATTTCAGTAAGTGTTTACAAAGAGATTTTGTACAGACTAATTCAAATACAAATTCATAAGAAAAGATTTAGGAAATGCTTTGGAACATTGATTAAATGCCTAATATCATTGTGTTACTTCTTAGAGTAAACAACTTTAAACTTTGGCTTATACACTCCCCTCTGGCCTAATGGCCTAGGAGGTTTAAACTTGACTAGAGCCTTAATGGGCCGTTCTATCAAGTTAGCCCCAGCTTCAAAGGGGATTTCACATGAATAATAATAAAAGGAAAATAAAATTGAATATCTATGTTTAGAATGTCCAGTCTGTATTACAAGAATAATAAAAAAATGTAAAATTTATGCTATTACATTGTCATTTTTACTCAAAGATACGGTTTCCTAAAAATGAGATAATAAAGGAAAAAAAAAACAGATGATGCTCCTGTGCAAGCCCATCAATATTTTGTGACTCAGGCATGCATTTTGATACACTTTCTCACAAAAATATTTTAGCATTTTTGGAGAGAAGCTGACCATTAGGAGGTCAGATTTGCTTCCTTTAATGAAACGCAACCTAAGAAACTAAACTATATTCTTTAAAGTAGGCTTCGAAGGATTCACATATATCAGGAATAACACTTATTCAAATTCATCTATCTATAAGCTAATCAAAAGGGAAATCGACTGACATGTCAAGAATACCAATAAGAATTGGAACGTCACATTTTCAGGTTTTCATACAAACAGGAAAAAAAAGGAATTTCAACTACAAATACAGATTTGCACAGAAACGGAGAACGGAAATTCAGATCTTTTCATTTTTTGGAATAGGATGTTACATACCTGAAGAAAAAAGACGACAAAGAATACAACCTTGACCAAATAAAAGTCAATACACCAAAGATTGTTTGAAGCTAGAGCACAGCAGCAAGAGCAACCACAAAATCAAGAAACACAACAGGAATCCAAACCAGAAGTTTTGAGCATGAATAGTCAAGCTCTCGAATCAGAAAACCCAGGAAGAAACAGGAGAAAACTTGGAGTCAAGACAACACACTGATATTCTTTTAAAAGATAGCCGGATTTTTCTTTTTTTCTCCCTACTGAAAGTTTGGTTTATCAGCAGCTGCTATGTTTTCTGTGTTCCCTAGAGTGTAGGAGTCCTTTTCTTTTATAGTGTAACCTAGGAGGGCTTCTAAAAAGCATATTCTGCCCTAAAGATCAGATTATTCTTTACTTGGACAATTGTCCATCCTTTTTCAAGCCCAATGAGGATAGTTGTACAGTGCTAGAACCTTCTGGATGTCCTATTCTTTGTAAATTGCATATTTCACCCTTTTAAAATTAGTTATTTCAAATATACCCTGAAATTTAACCCTATCTGATCTTAGAAATCCTCTTAGGACCTTCTAGAACCAGCTAGATGACTCTAATTTTCAACAAACCTAACCTGATTTTAATGGTTCTAAAATCATTTAATTTTTAGGGATCTAACCAAATCAATTAGTTACAAAACATAAGATTAACAAAATAATTAACCAATCATGATTAACCTTCAATAATAAAAAACAACAAATAGAAAAACTAATAATCAGAGAACCCTAAACAACTAACATGTTTACCAAAACAATCAAGAACAATCATGATACATTGACAATCTAAATTAATCAATTGAGGGCAACATGAATCAAAGAAAAACAAACACATATATGAAGCAGTGACAAACCTAGGCTAAAGAACATGACTATCAAAGAACCCTGGTCACTAATCGACGGGAGCAAATTAACTAAAACACAAAGTATGTTTAGAGCTTTGAACTAATCAAGAAGAAGAAGCATGAAGAGGTAGCGGAAAACAGTGAAAGAAAAAGCAAAAACCTAGACTAAAACAGTAATGATTTTAACCGAAAATACAAAGACAAATAGGAAAGGAAAGGGGGGATACCAATGGTGGCGTTGGAAAGTTTCCGGTGGCTTGCCAAAATTTTGGCCGGATTCCGGCGGGCTTGGAAATGGTCCAAAACCGCATGAATCGATAGCTCTCATCAAGAGATATCGACTCATGCAGGTGTGTTCCATTGGAGGTCTTGGAATCGACTTGTAGAAGAAATTAGGTTTTCGGAGTTTTCAGATTTGAAATTAATCAAAATCGGGTGGTTCTTTGGGAAAACTAAGCCTAAGGGGTGATTGGGAGGTGAAGTAGGTTATAGGGTGAAGTTTTGGGGTCGATTGGCGGAGCTCCGCCGCAGGTGGCGATTTCCGGCCGGCGGAGTTAGGGCGGTGGATGACGGGGTAACGGTGAGAGTGAGAGATAAGGGAGACGGTGGGGAAGGCAGGGTGTTAGGATTCAAAGTGAACTAGGGGGTGGGGGAGTGTTTGGACATATATTTATTAAGCCTATGGCTAGTTCCCGGTCGTTTGATCAAATTTAATCAACGGTTGGGATGGTCTCTAGATTAAACGGGGTCGTTTCAAGAGTGTAGGGGGAAGGCCGGGTAAGGGATTTAGTTGGGCTGGGTCATTTGGGTAGTGTAGAGATAGGTTTGGGCCTGGGTAATTTTAGCCCAGGTCCGAATTAATTCTTTTCTTTAAACTAATCTAGACTACTTAATTAATTTAAAATTAACCTAACTCCACAAAAATATATTAATTAATTCTAACTTAGTCTAATTATAGGTTAATTGGTACATTAATTAAGGGTAAAACAATTAATTTGACACTCATATATTTTTAAAAAAATCAATTTTCACAATTTGTTCAGAAACAATGACTAATTTTAGCAATTAGTTATTAAAACTACATTACATCAAATAATCATCACCCCGTTTGTTCTTTTATTCAGTTAATTACAAATAATGAATTTATAATTCGTTGATAATAATGGAGCACCTAATTATGCAATTTTAAATAATTTTAATAGACGAATTATGAATATGCAAATGCAAAACCATTCACAATTAATCACTAAAATTCAACAAAATTTGTAAAATTAAATAATTATATTGAATTTTGTTGGAGTATATGGTGGGTGAAAAATCAGGTGCTCACAGCGGATCAGGAGGCTTGTAGATGGTCTCACTTACCAACTCCGAATTTTGATGACCAGAGAGAGTGTGTCTGGAGCCACATTTGAGGAGGTTGTTGACATAGCTTGGGATATTGAGTCGGTTCGCAGGAAGGTGCGTGAGGAGAGGGAGTCCAAGAGGCCTCGAGGATCAGGTAGCTTCAGTGGTGCCCCTTCCAGAGGGCAATTCAGCATATCAGAGGTCGCCCATTTAGCCCTCCTCAGCCAGTTCGCCCAGCCAATATTGGAGCATCTTCGGGGAAGGGTCACCGCAGCTCTCATCAGGGTCGTTCATCTTTTAGTGCCTTTCTAGCTCAGAGCTCCTCCAGAGCATCATCATTTCAGGGTTCTTCTATGCATGGTTCATCCGGCAGCTATCATGGTAGCAAGGGTTCCCTTCAGTCCCCATCTCCAACTCCGGGAAGCTGCTTTGAGTGTGGAGAGTTCGGTCATGTCTGGAGGCATTACCCTCGTTGTCCTGGCAGTTCATCTCAGCAGAGGGGTCAGCCCTCAACTTCAGCCCCAACCACTTCACCACCCACCCAGGAAGCTATGGGTGGAGGTCAGGCAGCCAGGGGCCGCTCTAGAGGGGGAGGTCGAGCAGGTGGAGGTCAACCATGTATCTATGCACTTCCAGCTAGGCAGGATGTTATGGCCTCAGATGCGGTGATTACAAGTACTATCTCAGTTTGTCACAGTGAAGCTTTGGCTTTATTTGACCCTGGTTCCACATACCCTTATGTCTCATCCTATTTTGCTCACTTTCTGAGTATGCCCTATGAGTCCTTAGTTACGCCTGTTCATGTGTCGACTCCGGTGGGAGATACTATTGAGTATGTGCCTAGTAGAGTGATTTCTTATTTGAAGGCTCAGCGTATGGTTGAGAGAGGATGTGAATCTTAACTTGCTTTCATGAGGGATGTTAGCAGTGAGACTCCTTCTGTTGATTCTGTTCCTGTGGTCCGTGATTTCCCGGACGTATTCCTGTACACCTGCCAGGTATACCACCAGATAAGGACATTGATTTTGGTATTGAGCTGGTGCCAGGAACCCAGCCTATCTCTATTCCCGGACGTTCCCGAACGTATTCTTGTAGACCTGCCAGGTATACCACCAGATAGGGACATTGATTTTGGTATTGAGCTGGTGCCAGGCACCCAGACTATCTCTATTCCACCTTATCGTATGGCACCAGCAGAGTTGAAAGAATTGAAAGAGCAGCTTCAGGAACTCCTAAATAAGGGGTTCATTCGGCCTAGTGTGTCACCTTGGGGTGAACCGGTGTTGTTTGTGAAAAAGAAGGATGGTTCTATGCGCAAGTGTATGGATTATCGGCAACTGAACAAGGTTACGGTGAAGATCCAGTATCCTTTGCCCCGTATCGATGACTTGTTTGACCAGCTTCAGGGAGCTAGGGTGTTCTCCAAGATTGACTTAAGGACCGGGTATCATCAGTTGAAGATTCGGGATTCTGACATTCCGAAGACTGCTTTCAGGACCAGATATGGTCATTATGAGTTTTTGGTTATGTCATTTGAGCTGACCAATGCCCCAGTCACATTAATGCATTTGATGAACAACGTGTTTCAGCCTTACCTTGATTCTTTCATCATTGTGTTCATTGATGACATCCTGGTATATTCTCGTAGCCAGGAGGATCATGCCCAGCATTTGAGGGTTGTGTTGCAGAGGTTGAGGGAGGATAAGCTTTATGAAAAATTCTCCAAGTGTGAGTTTTGGCTTGGTTTAGTAGCTTTCTTGGGGAACATAGTGTCTAGTGAGGGTATTCAGGTTGATCCGAAGAAGATTGAGGTGGTGCAGAGTTGTCGCAGATCGTCTTCAGCTATAGAGATTAGAAGTTTCCTCGGTCTGGCAGGTTATTACCGTCGCTTTGTGAAGGGATTCTCTTCTATTGATTCACCTTTGACTAGATTGACCCAGAAGGGGGCTCCATTCAGATGGTCCGATGAGTGTGAGGAGAGCTTTCAAAAGCTCAATTTAGCATTGACCACGGCTCCGGTATTGGTTTTGCTTACTGGTTCGGGTTCTTATACAGTCTACTGTGATGCTTGTAAAGTTGGCTTGGGAGCGGTATTAATGCAGGACGGTAGGGTGATTGCCTACACATCTAGATAATTGAAGGTGCACGAGAATAATTTTCCAGTGCCCGATCTTGAGTTAGCTGCCATTGTTCATGCCTTTAAGATTTGGCGCCATTATTTGTAAGGGGTACAGTGTGAGATTTTCACCGATCATCGTAGTCTGCAATATCTGCTGAAGCAGAAGGACTTGAATTTGCGTTAGAAGAGATGGTTGGAGCTTCTCAAGGATTATGACCTCACTATTTTATATCATCCGGGGAAGGCCAATGTAGTGGTCGATGCCCCGAGTCGCAGAGCAGAGAGTTTGGGGAGTCTATCCTATCTTTCAGCAGCAGAGTGACCTTTGGCACGTGATGTTCAGGGCTTAGCAAGGTAGCTAGTGAAATTGGATTAGTCAGAGCCTCTGCGGTTATTAGCTAGCATGGTTTCCTGGTCTTCTTTTTATGATCAGATTAGAGCTCGCCAGTATGATGACCGGCACTTGTTAGTTCTTCAGGACATAGTCAGTCGAGGTGATGCAAGGGACGTGACTATTGGTGATGACGGATTTATGATGATGCAGTGCCGTATTTACGTACCCAATGTGGATAGGCTTCAAGAGTTGATATTAGCAGAGGCCCATAGCTCGCGATATTCCATCCATCCGGGTGCCGCGAAGATGTATCAGGATCTGGGACAACAGTATTGGTGGAGGCGGACGAAGAGAGATATTGTTGAGTATGTAGCACGGTGTCTCAACTGCTAGCAAGTCAAGTATGAGCACTAGAGACCAGGTGGATTACTTCAGAGGCTAGATATTCCGGAGTGGAAGTGGGAGCAGATCACCATGGACTTTGTAGTTGGGCTTCCACGGACTTCGAGGGGATTTGATACTATTTGGGTCATTGTGGACCGACTGACCAAGTACGTGCACTTCATTCCTGTTGGTACTACTTATACTTGAGAGCGATTAGCTGGTATTTACGTTAGGGAGATTGTCCGATTGCATGGAGTTCCGGTTTCTATCATTTTTGACAGTGGTACTCAGTTCACATCTCAGTTTTGGAGGGTCGTGTAGAGAGGTATGGGTACTCAGGTAGAGTTGAGCACTGCATTTCATCCTCAGACCGACGGGCAGTCGAAGTGGACTATTCAGATCTTGGAGGACATGTTACGCGCCTGTGTGATTGATTCCGGGGGTTCATAGGACCATTTTCTGCCACTAGCTGAGTTTGCATATAATAATAGCTACCAATCCAGCATTCAGATGGCCCCGTATGAGGCTTTATATGGTATGAGGTGTCGATCCCCTATTGGTTTGTTCGAGCCCAGTGAGGTTAGGCTATTGGCCAAGGATTTGGTTCAGGATGCGTTGGAGAAGGTGAAGTTGATTCAGGAGCGACTTCGCACGGCGCAGTCTAGGCAGAAAAGCTATGCGGACCGGAAGGTTCTGGATGTGTCTTTCATGGAGGATGATAAGGTACTGCTGAAGGTGTCACCCATGAAGGGTGTTATGAGGTTCGGGAAGAGGGGAAAGCTGAGTCCCCGATTTATTGGTCCATTTAAGATGCTTCAGAAGATTGGAGATGTGGCTTATAGACTTGCCTTGCCACCCAGCTTATCGGGTGTTCATCCGATATTCCATGTGTCAATGATTTGGAAGTATATTGGTGACCCGTCTCATGTCTTGGACTCCAAAACAGTTCAGCTCGAGGATGATATGTTATATGAGGTTGATCTAGTGGCTATTTTGGGTCGTCAGTTCAGAAAGCTGAGGACTAAGGATATAGCCTCAGTGAAGGTGCAGTGGAGAGGCCAGCTAGTGAAGGAGGCTACTTGGGAGACCGAGTGATAGATGCAGAGCAAATATCCTCACTTTTTTTAGACTCCAGGTATGTTTCTAGACCCGTTCGAGGACTAACGTTTATTTAAAAGGGGGAGAATGTAACGACCCGGCCGGTCGTTACGTACAACATGCATTATTATTACTGTTTTTCTCTGGTCATAGGTTGGTTATACTGTTTATGATGTGTTAGAGTCTGTTGGCTCGGGCCGGAATGGGGGTAGTGAGAATTGAGATAATTAGTCTCTCGGAATAGCCTTGTCGTTGGAAAAGTCAACTGAGAGTTGACTTATTGGTAAATAACCTCGGAATGCAAATTTTATTGCTCGGAAAGCTTCGTTAGGTGATTTGGGACTTAGTAATGGGTTCGGAATATTATTGTGATGTCCGGTGTAGAATTAGGCTTGAATTGGCGAAAGTTAGTTTTTGGCGATTTCCGGTCAGCAGTGGAAAATAGGCTATCGGGGTCGGAATGGAATTCCAGAAGTTGGAACTGGTTCATAATGTCATTTTGGATATGTGTGCAAAATTTCATGTCAATCAGAGGTGTTTTTGATGGCTTCGGCATCGTTGGTGGAATTTAAGAATTTCAAAGTTCATAGGCTTGAATTCGATGTGATTTTGGTGTTTTTGTGTTGTTTTTAGTGTTTCGATGGATCAACTAAGTTTGAACGGTGTTATGGGGTGTGTTGGTATGTTTGGTTGATATCTGAGGGCCTCGGGCGAGTTTCGAGTGGTTAACAGGGTGATTCTTGAATTTTTGAAGCAGTTGTCTTCTGGTATTTCTGCAGCAGGGATTTACCCTATGCGTTCGCGGAGGAGGTCTCGCGTTCACATAGGGGTATTGGGCGATGAGGATATTTTTGTTCTGTGCGTTCGCGAACCTGGAGGTGCGAACGCGGGCTGAGGAATGCATTTGTGTAGTGTGTGAGGCGTCTGAGGGACCTCATTCAACACCCTGAATTTTATAAATAAATTATATATATTTAAGTGATCTTGTTTTTATTGTTAACGTTTTATCACTTTTTGAAAATTTAATTTTCTACTTTATTTGATTAAAAAAAAGGAGGTATAAAAAAAAGACTTAGTATATCCTATTAGGTCCTTTAAATCTATTTTGACCCATTTGAGAAAAATAATATCTAGTTTCTACCCATTTGGATATAAACCCTTTATATTAGCAAAATCTCTTTCTCTCTCTTATAAGACATCTTCTCCTTCTTCTTCCTTGTTCTATCCCTTTTCATTGGAGAACTCTCAATCCACACAAGTTCCATTCTCCCACCACCATCAAGATCACATTTGTTTGCATAAACGTCTTAGTCATTATTCTTTGAAAATATGTTAGAATGTTATCTTCAAGAATCAAGATGGGTTAAGCTTATTTGAAACCCTAGGTTTGGATTTGTGGAATTATTAAGTTTGTTGTTAGAGACTTTGAGATTTTTAAAGTAAGGGATTTAATCCCGATTTTGAACTGGGCAGCAGTTAGTAATTTCAGCGTAACTCTTTCTCCAAAACTTGTATTGTAGTTCTTCAAAATTATGTAGAAATATAAGACATAGATCTACAATTATTATAAAGACCAAAATGGTCATTTCTGCTGTCTACCATGTCAAAAGAGGGCTGAAACACATAGCAGAGTCGCTGCCAGATTTTTAGTAAAATAGTTGTGACCCCCTTTAGTCCCCCTTTTTGATATTCATCATGATTTGGTTTAAACATCTTTAAATTTCATATCTTAATTGAGTATTGATTACTTGTTTAAGGTACAAGAGACATTTGTTAAAGCTAAGGAGCACACCTTAGGAAAATCTCTCTTTTCTTGGCTTAGAAGATCTTAAATCCCTTGATGTCGTTTGAGCTTTAGAAACATTAAAGCTCCAAGGTTTGCACATAATTTAGTGTTTCTTTCAAGTTAGTTTTTTTCAGATATTGTAAGTGGTTAAGGTTTGGTAAAATTTGTACCTTACTTTAAATTGTTATCATATTGACTTGGTTGTTACTTTACTAATTTACATGCTTTGTCGCTTGAGAAGGAATGTCTTGAGGCATTTTGATTTGTTAGTGATAATTGATGGTATAATTGTGTAATTGATTATGAATATGTTAAAACTTATATGAGGGTCATTTGAAATATTTTTGACAGACAAGTTAACTCGCCCACATATACGGATTGCTTGAGCATCATTACATTCTTGTTGGGATTTTGTCCCTCTTGTGATAGTGACTTTGTCACTTTTATTGGCATGTATTTTATTTGAATCTTGTCCCATATTGAATTTGGATTCACACTCCATCCTAATCATAGACTTTGTCCATTTTGAGTATGGATGGGAAACCCACTTTCAATATGGCTCTTGATTCTCTTGATAATTGGGTGACGACTCTACTTGATCTAGGACTCCGGTCCTTCTTGTTGCTTGATTATGTTTTGATGTAATTTCATGACGCATGTATTGGGCGAATCAACTAATCGATGGATATTTTCGGATTATGGTTGAAAATCTTCTTGACATTTAAGATCTTGAGTAGTGATTATCTTCAACTATTTTATGATTTGATATTTAGCCCTCTTGAGATGATTGTACCTTCATTAAGTACTTGATGTTGATTTTAATAAACTCATATCTATAATTTATTCCTTGTATTCATTCCATAGTGTACCTTTCTTTTATTACGAAATATTAGTTAAGTTTATGTGCCACTAAGCTTTATGCTTAGCGATAGTTTGTTACTATCGTAGGTGATGTGCCAGGGCGTGAGGATATCATTTGAAGTAGACTCTTTGGAAGACTAGATGAAGATCACACTTTCATAGGCATATGTAATTTTTGTTTGTAAACTTTTGGGGACTTGTACATGATCCATATGATACACTTAGATATACACTCTTAAATGATTATTGGGTCATGACTCTATTATTTTGGTAACATAATTTTGGTGAATGATTTAACTATTTTATGGGTGTTTAAGCCAAAGTCTTGTAATCTAGTAAATTAGGCACTTGAATTGAACTTGGGAGATTGTTTTTTTTTTTTGAAGACTTAACTAGCTTTTATTTGATTGAGAGTTGAACTTTATGCTTAGTTTGAGTATTGAATGATGTATGAAAAGATATTCTTCTACTAGGTATTTGGTAAATTTTAAAGTATTAATTTAACTTAAATAGATGTTGTCGTTTTCTTTTTCTCTCTTTCTTTTAAAATAGTTGTATCTTGAAATTACAAAAAGATTTTTATGAGATATTTTTTTTCTAAGTTGGGATGTAGTATGTTGAAGTTTATTCATGGGCATATTTTCTTTTTCTCCTTTTGCTAGTTTATTTTAATAAAAGGATGTTTGTATTTATAATTATTATATTAGTGTTTATAAGTGGCATCCCCTTAGGGGTTGCTGCACCCTAGGCCTTTGGTCTATGCGTTCGGGCGGAGCCTGGGGTGCGTTCGCGGAGGTTGAGGCTGGTTGCACTGTGCATTCGCGGGCTGGCAGCCGCATTCGCATAGAAGGAATAATGGGGCCAGCTGAGATACTCTATACGAACGCGGTCGTTTTGATGCGTTCGCGATGCATAAATCTGCGCAGTATAAATTAAATTAATCCGCGACCCTTGCCCACTTTTCCACCGTTTTTGAATGGGAATAGAGCTTTTGGAGCGATTTTGAAGAGGGAAACCTATTGTTCTTCATTGAGGTAAGGATTTTGGACCCCATAACTCGATTGTATGTGATTAAGGACTAAATTAACAGTGTCTAATTAGGGAAAATCAGTGGAAAAAGGTAAAACTAGGGCTTGAGTTTAAGAGGCCTTTTAGAGGTGATTTGAGGGGTCAATAGGACTCCGATTTCAGAGTTCTTTATATGTATGGACTCATGAGATGATGAGGATTTTTGGTATAAAGTTTATAAAGTTCCGAGACATGGGCCCGGTGGTCCGATTTTGGCTAATTTCGGGTTTTGTGCATAAAGTCGATATTTTTTTATTTGGTTTCATTCCCCTAGCATATTTTGATGTGTTAAATCTGAAATTGATAGATTTGGAGCACTCAAAAGTTGATTCAAGGGGCAAACGTATTGCGGAGTAGCTTTTTGGGCTTGTTTGAGGTAAGTAATATCTTTAAATCCTGTCCTGAGGGTATGAAACCCCGAACTTTACATCCTTTCACGGTTTTGGAGTGACGCACACACTGAATAACGAGTGTGGGCGTGCACGAATTATAAATTTGGGAATATGTTCCTTTTTAGGCAACTATTGAGTTGAGAAACCGCTTTAAAAGCATATGTTTTATAGTTTTACTATGATTTGATATAATTGGGCTGTAAGCAATGTTTGGGGACTAGTGCCGACCTGTTTAACCCTTGGGGGATATTTTTCTGATATTCCTCACTTATTAAATTATGATTTTACACTCAGTCTTTCTTGATAAATTATTTTGACGCTCAGAGTTTATTGATATTATTTCTTGAAATGAGATAATGTGTTGAGTCGAGAACCCCGTTTATTCATAGGTCGAGTGGCATGTTGAGAGTGTCTGAATGAGTGACGCCAAGATCCTATATTGTAAGGATATTGATTATATGAGAGAGGCCGAGTGCCTGAGTGATGATTGACATGATTTGGCTTATTTATAGCGTTTGGGCTGAAGAAGCCCCTCCGGAATCTGTACACCCCCAGTGAGCGCATGTACCTACTAAGTGCGAGTACCGAGTGAGGAGTGATTGGGAGGCATGAGTGACTGTGAGGTGTTGAATGACTGTTACTAAGCGATGGTGAGGTGTTGAGTGATGAATTATGAGTGATGATATGGCCCGAAGGGCGGATTTATAATGATATTTTGTTGAGTTTTGATTATGATTGATTTCATCTTTTATACTGATATTTTGGAAATTTTACTGAGAAATATTGGAAATTATACTTGTTCAAAGGATTCATTTTACGGAAATTGGTTCTCAACTTACGTATTAAAGGTATTCCGTATTTAGACTTCGTGTTTTACTATTTGTGAATTGGTGTATTTGTGCTGTGTGTTTCGTATCTTCAGACTTGATTTATTTTCATTACTACTGAGTTTGCGTACTCATCATTAATCCCTGTACCTCTGTGTACAGATCGAGGTACCGGTTCTGAGGAGTAGTCACTTGCATCTGTACGACATCAGCTTCTGGGATTTTGAGGTAGCTGTCCAGTGTCCGCAGCTTCCCCATTTCCCTTCCTTCATTAGTATTTAGTATTTGTCCTGAGACTTTGTATTACTACATTAGCAGTGTTATTATTATCTTAGATGCTCGTGATCAGTTGACTCCAGTTCTGGGGATTGTTTAGACTGTCGTATTATATCATGAATTGTTAAAGACTTAGAATATTTTATACTTGTTATTAATGATTTTGAATAATGTTATTAAAAATAAATGCGAAGTTATGTGATAGTGGCCAGCCTAGTCCATCGATAGGCGCCATCACGATCTGTTAGGATTTGGGGTCGTGACAAGTTGGTATCAGAGCACTAGGTTATATAGGACTCAACAGTCATGAGCAGGTTTAGTAGAGTCTTGCGGATCGGTACAAAGACGTCTGTACTTATCTTCGAGAGGCTACAAAACTCTTAGGAAAAATATTATTCTTGAATCTTGTCGTGCCAATCTGTTGCATCTGGAAATCTAAACTATTCTGTTTCATTCTCTCACAGATGGTGAGGACACGCGCTAAGGATCAGGGTGACCAGACACCAGCTGTACCCACGAGAGTTAGAGGCCGCGGTCGAGGTTGTGGTAGAGGTAGGGGACCAGCCCATGCAGCAGCCAGGGTAGTACCAGAGGATCCCCCTACTATTCAGGATCAGGTTCCCGCCGCGGGTGCTCCACTGGGACAGGCTTAGGCACCGGCAGCGCCCATCGTTATTTTGGGTCTTCAGGAGACCTTGGCTCAGATATTGATAGTATGTACTAGTTTGGAACAGGTAGTTGCTATGTCTACTACTATCGCCACATCTCAGGCCGGGAGAGGCACTCAGACTCCAGCTGCCCGGCCACCTGAACAGGTTGTACAGGACCTTCAGGCACCGGGGGTAGTCCCAGCCCAGCAGGTTTCCCCAGTTCAGGACTATGTGGTCCCAGCTATGCCCGAGGATGAGCAGCGCAGGCTGGAGAGGTTCAGCAAACTTCAGCCTCTGACATTCAGCGGCATAGAGGGCAAGGATGCCCAAGGTTTTCTAGATAAATGTTAGAGGATGCTCCGTAATGCTAGGATTCTGGAGACCAGCGGAGTCTCATTTGCTATATCTCAGTTTGCTGGTGTTGCTTTCACATGGTGGGAAGCATTTGAGAGGCGTAGGTCGGTTGGTTCAGAACCCCTCACATGGCAGCAGTTCTCCACGATCTTTCTTGAGAAGTATGTTCCTCAGTCCCATAGAGAGGAGTAGCGCAAACAGTTTGAGCAGCTGCGCCATGGAGAGATGTCAGTTACACAGTACGAGATGAGGTTTTCTGAGTTGGCTCGACATGCTTCTAGGTTATTCCCTACTGATAGGGAGCGGATCAGGAGGTTTGTAGATGGACTCACTTAGACCAAAGGGAAATTTCAGCATAGCAGAGGTCGCCCATTTAGAGTTCCTCAGCCAGTTCGCCCAGCCTATAGTGGCGCATCTTCGGGGCAGGGTCCCCGCAGCTCTCATCAGATTCGTTCATCTTTTAGTGCCTTTCTAGGTTAGAGATCCTCCAGGGCATCATCATTTCAGGGTTCTTCTATGCATTGTTCATCCGGCAGCTATCATGGTAGTAGGGGTTCCCTTCAGTCCCCATCTCCAGCTCCGGGGAGCTGCTTTGAGTGTGGAGAGTTCGGTCATGTATGGAGGCATTGCCCTCGTCGTCCTGATAGTTCATCTCAGCAGAGGGGTCAGCCCTTGACTTTAGCCCCAGTCACTTCACCACCCACCCATGCAACTAGGGGTGGAGGTCAGGCAGCCAGGGGCCGCCCTAGAGGAGGAGGTCGAGCAGGTGGAGGTTATCCACGTATCTATGCACTTCCAGCTAGGCAGGATGCTATGGCCTTAGATGCGGTGATTACATGTACTATCTCAGTTTGTTACAGTGATGCTTTGGCTTTATTTGACCATGGTTCCACATACTCTTATGTCTCACCCTATTTTTCTCACTTTCTAAGTATGCCCTGTGAGTCCTTAGTTACGTCTATTCATGTGTCGACTCTGGTGGGCGATACTATTGTTATAGACCCTGTGTATTGGTCATGTGTTATATCTATTTGGGGTCTGGAGACCTGAGTAAACTTGTTGTTACTCAGCATGGTTGATTTTGATGTGATACTGCGCATGGATTGGTTATCTCCATGTCATGTTATTCATGATTGTCACACTAAGACCGTGCCCCTGGCTATGCCCGGAGTTGCGAGAGTTGAGGGGAGAGGGTCTATTGAGTATGTGCCTAGCAGAGTGATTTCTTATTTGAAGGCTCAGCGTATGGTTGAGAGAGGATGTGAATCTTATCTTGCTTTCGTGAGGGATGTTAGTAGTGAGACTCCTTCTGTTGATTCTGTTCCTGTGGTCTGTGATTTCCCGGACGTATTCCCTGCAGACCTACCAGGTATGAAACCAGATAGGGACATTGATTTTGGTATTGAGCTAGTGCTAGGCACCCAGCCTATCTCTATTCCACCTTACCGTATGGAACCAGCAGAGTTGAAAGAATTGAAAGAGCAGCTTCAGGAACTCCTAGATAAGGGGTTCATTTGGCCTAGTGTGTCACCTTGGGGTGCACCGGTGTTGTTTGTGAAAAAGAAGGATGGTTCTATGCACATGTGTATTGATTATCGGTAGCTGAACATGGTTACGATGAAGAACCAGTATCCTTTGCCCCGTATTGATGACTTGTTTGACCAACTTCAAGGATCTAGGGTGTTCTCCAAGATTGACTTGAGGTTCGGGTATCATCATTTGAAGATTTGGGATTCTGACATTTTGAAGACTGCTTTCAGGACCAGATATGGTGAGTTTCTGGTTATGTCATTTGGTCTGACCAATGCCCCAGCCGCATTCATGCATTTGATGAACAACATGTTTCAGCCTTACCTTGATTTTTTCGTCATTGTGTTCATTGATGACATCTTGGTATATTCTCGTAGCCAGGAGGAGCATGCCCAACATTTGAGGGTTTTGTTTCAGAGGTTGAGGGAGGAGAAGCCTTATGCAAAATTCTCCAAATGTGAATTTTGGCTTGGTTCAGTAGCTTTCTTGGGGCACGTGGTGTCTAATGAGGGTATTCACGTTGATCCGAAGAAGATTGAGGCGGTGTAGAGTTGGCCCTGACCGTCTTTAGCTACAGAGATTAGGAGTTTCCTCGATCTGGCGGGTTATTACCGTCGCTTTGTGGCATGATTCTCTTCTATTGCTTCACCTTTGACCAGATTGACCCAGAAGGGGGCTCCATTAAGATGGTCCGATGGGTGTGAGGAGAGCTTTCAAAAGCTCAATTCAGCATTGACCACAGCTCCGGTATTGGTTTTGCCTACTGGTTCGGGTTCTTATACAGTCTACTGTGATGCTTCTAGAGTTGGCTTGGGAGCGGTATTGATGCATGACGATAGGGTGATTGCCTACGCGTCTAGACAATTGAAGGTGCACGAGAAGAATTATCCAGTGCATGATCTTGAGTTAGCTGCCATTGTTCATGCCATGAAGATTTGGCGCCATTACTTGTATGGGGTACAGTGTGAGATTTTAACCGATCATCGTAGTCTGTGGTATCTAATGAAGAAGAAGGACTTGAATTTGCGTCAGAGGAGATGGTTGGAGCTTCTCAAGGATTATGACCTCACTATTTTATATCATCCGGGGAAGGCCAATGTAGTGGCCGATGCCCTGAGTAGCAGAGCAGAGAGTTTGGGGAGTCTAGCCTATCTTTCAGCAATAGAGCGACCTTTGGCATGTGATGTTCAGGCCTTAACAGGGCAACTAGTGAGATTGGATTTGTCAGAGCCTCCATGGGTATTAGCTAGCATGATTTCCCAGTCTTCTCTTTATGATCAGATTAGGGCTCGCTAGTATGATGAACGACACTTGTTAGTTCTTCAGGACATGGTACGTCGAGGTGTTGCCAGGGACGTGACTATTGGTGATGATGGAGTTATGAGGATGCAGGGCCGTATTTGCGTGCCTAATGTGGATGGGCTTCAAGAGTTGATATTAGCAGAGGCTTATAGCTCGCGGTATTCCATCCATCCGGGTGCCACGAAGATGTATAAGGATCTGAGACAGAAGTATTGGTGGAGGCGGATTAAGAGAGATATTGTTGAGTATGTAACACGGTGTCTCAACTACCAGCAGGTCAAGTATGAGCACCAGAGACCAGGTGGATTACTTCAGAGGTTAGATATTCCGGAGTGAAAGTGGGAGCGGATCACCATGGACTTTGTAGTTGGGCTTCCCAAATTTCGAGGGGATTTGATGCTATTTGGGTCATTATGGACCGACTGACCAAGTCCGCGCACATTATTCTTGTTGGTACTACTTATACTTCAGAGCGGTTAGCTGGTATTTACATTAAGGAGATTGTCCGATTGCATGGAGTTCTGATTTCTATCATTTCTGACAGAGGTACTCAGTTCACATCTCAGTTTTGGAGGGCCGTGCAGAGAGGTATGGGTACTCAGGTAGAGTTAAGCACTGCATTTCATCCTCAGACCGACGGGCAGTCGGAGCGGACTATTCAGATCTTGGAGGACATGTTGCGTGCCTGTATGATTGATTCTGGAGGTTCATGGGACCGGTTTCTGCCACTAGCGGAGCTTGCATATAATAATAGCTACCAGTCCAGCATTCAGATGGCCCCGTATGAGGCTTTATATGGTAGGAGGTGTTGATCCCCAGTTGGTTAGTCCGAGCCCGGTGAGGCTAGGCTAGTGGGCGCATATTTGGTTCAGGATACGTTGGAGAAGGTGAAGTTGATTCAGGACCGACTTCGCACGACGCAATCTTGGCAGAAGAGCTATGGATATCGGAAGGTTCAGGATGTGTCTTTCATGGAGGGTGATAAGGTACTGCTGAAGGTGTCACGCATGAAGGGTGTTATGAGGTTCGGGAAGAGGGGAAAGTTGAGTCCCCGGTTTATTGGTCCGTTTGAGGTGCTTCAGAAGATTGGAGAGGTGGCTTATAGACTTGCCTTGCCACCCAGCTTATCAGGTGTTCATCCGGTATTCTATTTGTCGATGCTCCGGAAGTATATTGGTGACCCGTCTCATGTCTTGGACTCCAACACAGTTCAGCTCGAGGATGATATGTCATATGAGGTTGAGCTAGTGGCTATTTTGGGTCGTCAGGTCAGAAAGCTGAGGTTTAAGGATATAGCCTCAGTGAAGGTGCAGTGGAGAGGCCAGCCAGTGGAGGAGGCTACTTGGGAGACCAAGTGGTAGATGCAGAGCAGATATCCTCACTTGTTTGAGACTCCATGTATGTTTCTAGATCAATTCGAGGAGAACGTTTATTTAAGAGGGGGAGAATGTAACGACCCGGCCGGTCGTTACGTAGAACATGCATTATTTATTACTGTTTTTTCCGATTCATAGGTTGGTTATACTGTTTATGATGTGTTAGAGTCAGTTGTCTTGGGTCCGGAATGGGGGTAGTGAGAATTGAAACACTTTGTCTCTAGGAATAGCCTTAGAGTTAGAAAAGTCAACTGAGAGTTGACTTATTGGTAAACGACCTTGGAATGTGGATTTTATGGATCGGATAGCTTCGTTAGGTGATTTGGGACTTAGGAGTGGGTTTGGAATATTTTTGTGATGTCCGGTGTAGAATTAGGCTTGAATTGGCGAAAGTTAGTTTTTGGCGATATCCGGTCGGCAGTGGAAAATAGGCTATCGGGGTCGAAATAGAATTTTGGAAGTTGGAACAGGTTCATGATGTCATTCTGGATATGTGTGCAAAATTTCAGGTCAATCGGAGGTATTTTTGATGGTTTCGGCATCGTTTGTAGAATTTAGGAATTTCAAAGTTCATAGGCTTGAATTCAAAGTGATTTTGGTGTTTTCGTGTTGTTTTTGGTGTTTCGTTGGCTCGACTAAGTTTGAATGGTGTTATGGTTGTTGATACCCAAGTTTTCCTCAAACTATTTTTAATCTTGCATATATGCCTTCAAAATCGCTTTTCATAATAACTGGCATTTTCCCCATAATTTTGCATATTTTATTAATTTATTTTCCTATTTATTGAGTACTTCAAATTAAATAATTATTCATAAATTACATTAGAAACAATTTTTAAAATATTTCCCAGCTCAATATATCACTTTTAATCCTATTAGGATCTAATTATTTCATAAATTAGCCAATTTGGCATTATTTAGCTATAATTACAACAATTTTGCAATTATAGCCTAATTGTATATTTTCTGCTATTTTAATATGATAATTAGCCATTTTTATATTTTAATATTAGCTAATCACCTTAATTTTCATTTATGTAGCATTAATTTCATTTTTATATAATTACTATCTATTTTATTAATTAGTTATCTAATTTTAATGGGTATTTAACAATTGGCCACTTTTATTTTAAAATATAGGCTAAATTAAACCCCCCAACCCATCTGATGTAACTAACCCAATTCACCCAGCCCAGACATAATTTCCTACCCGGCCCAACCCTAATATCAATCTGAGTCGTTGATCAAATTGAATCAACGACCCAGATTATTAGTTACCATAATTAACTAAGACTACCCCCCCGACCCCTCATTTCACTCGGTATCTCATCTCTCTACTCTCTCTCTCTCTATCTCTCTAGCTCTCTAGAGACATTTAGTCTCCCCCATCTCTGATGAAGCCGTTCG
Source organism: Nicotiana knightiana (assembly GCA_005239525.1). NCBI lineage: Eukaryota > Viridiplantae > Streptophyta > Magnoliopsida > Solanales > Solanaceae > Nicotiana > Nicotiana knightiana. The sequence continues at coordinate 12,699 of ML376692.1, read as the reverse complement.
TCTTTTCCGACCGTCCCTTCGTCGGAGACCACGGAACCCTTACCATCCTCCTACCTCTCATGGTTCCTTCACGCCGGTGATGCTATCCCTAAGGCCCCTTAAGGGACAAGGACCAGTCTACTCACACATTTGGCTTTTTCTTGCTTGCTTCTGGCCTTCATGGCTCGATTTTGAGTAAGATCTTTCTATTTCTTACCTAAACCTATGGGTTTCTAGGTCGATATCTTCATCTCTGGGTTCTTTCTTTGAAACCATAACTATAACCCTTCGATTCCTTTAAGATTTGTAATATATCTATGTTTATCTTGAGGTTTTCACCTTTTTTTTTTTAAAACCTCGATGCTTTTCAAACGATTCTGCATTTTTTAGAACTAGGGTTCTTAAAACCCCTTTTAAACGACTTTCTTTCTGATTTTTTAATATTATCTTGTGGTTCTCCTTATGTTTGAACGATTATTTGAGGTTTTTCCCCCTTGTTGTCCTATTTTGTTAAAACCCTAAATCTTTAGTCGTAACCCTGGGTTCCTGAGTTTATTTTCGATAATATGTTTACTTGTTTAACTGTGTTCCCCTGAGTACCCTGTGATTCCATGACTTTTACCCTATGTTTTCTTGCTATCTTTCATGCTTATTATGTGATCCTACTCTATCTTTGTTCATCAATGTCTCTGAATCTTCACTTCTCCTGCTTGTATTATGTTTATTCTGTAATTCATGATATGTGAATCCCTGATTCTTATGATTTTACCCCACCCGGCTCCTTAGGGTTTCTGATTTTATGAGTTTTTATTCTGTTTGATCTCATAATTTGTGCTAATTTCTCCTAAAGCAGTGGTACCTTTCTATTTGTGAGTCCCTGAATCCTCGTGATTAATTCTTCATTGATTTCGCATGATTCTCTGCTGATTTCGACTTGTGAAATATTTTCTGACCTTATTCTATGGTCAATTATGCTGTTAACTGATTTAAAGCATTTTCCTGAATTAAAGTATGAGGAACCTAGTCTCTATTATGTGTGATATACTTGTATTATACTTATGTTGTTTCCTTATTGATTATACCCAGCCTTATACGATTCTCTTGCCTTATTTTACCACTTTTCTATTACCGTTTGAGTTTGATTCCTTAATTAAAGGGAGTCCTTATACTGATTGGATTCTAATTGGTACTTATTTCTATAATTACTAATGAACTATGACTCTTGCCTTATTCTCTACTTAGTTTTGAACTATAAATACACTGCTCTTCTCATTAATGAAGAGGACAAACACATTAGTTCGGAAAATTCTCTCTCCCACTTAAAACTTTTCTGCTCTTTCTTGCTACTTGTTACTATTACTTAACTAGCCGGCTGTAAGCCAAGTCTAGTTATTGCACTCTACTGCTCTATACTTAGTGTCTACTCTACTTAACTGGTATGTTATTATTTAAATCCAAGTTCCAAACCATATGTGCTTTCTCACTGCTTTAGTTTACTAGTTACCAGTTTATTTCTGTCTATTATTTGGCTTTTCAATATGTGATTAACCTATTTAAATCTTTGTTAGTTCTATCCTATTTCAACTTAGGATCAGCATGTTTATGAACCTGCCTATTCCCTTTAGAGTATGTCTCAGCCCGATTCTACCTTATTTATGTTTGTCTGGTTTCTGGTATGAACCTGTTTTTTTTTTTTGCAAAATAATTTGTTTCCCTAAGTTGTTCCAATTCTATGCTTAGTGCAATTATGTCCTCAGCGGTTTGTTTTGAAATTCATAACCTAAGTAATGCCTGTATTATTAGCTATCCCCTAATCCCATAAACTCCTAAAAAATCTTCTGTGTTTCTATTAGTTATGTGCTCCACTCTGTGTGTTCTATGTGTCTCCAATTCCCACTATGCCTGAGTAAAATCTATGTATGAATGATGCTGGACCTATTCGAGTTGTTTGCTGCTTTTCCAAAGATGTTTACATCATGCTCAAAGTTGTTTTATTACTGATCAAACCTTTTTTTTTTTTGAAAACTTCTTTACTTACTGAACCAATCCAGTATTGTTTCTTGTCAAAACCTTTTCAAACCTATCTCCTGCACTTCACTTTATTCCTAGACCTTTAAGTTCTGCCCCCTGAGTGTGAGCACTGCTTTGGGACCCCTGAGCTCCCTCTGAACTCTGACACACTAAGGTTGGTACTTCCACACTGCACACGCTCAATTCTTGGTTACTAAGTTCGGGTATGAGCATTGTCGGGAGCCCTTGAGGTCCTTAGGGAACTTTGACACGCCCGAATTATGAAAAGGCTGTGAAATACCATATGACAATGAGGTTTTTGGGAGGACTTGGGCCTAATTGAAGGCTCCCTATAGAATAGCTTCTTATTTTCCTTTTCAGTTATGTAATTCATTCATTGGCCTGTAATAATTTGTAAACAACTCTTGGGGATGGATAGTGAAAGGGAAGGGGTAACTATGCATGCCATAAATGTAGATGGGTAGAATCCACGATCTTAGGTTTACACCCCCTATGCGTGCAGTAGAAACCATGCTTAGGACTAATGTGTGCATTAGGAATCATGCTTTAGGCTTTCATAAACTTGTTTTTCAGCACTTTACCTTAATACTGTTATGTCCCTTCCTGTCTAGTAATAACCATGAAAATGCTGCCATGTGATCCTGTTCATGTATTCTAAATTTTAAAACCTGCCACAAACGAGGATTAACAAATCTGTAATAGCTACTTTACCATGTTGCACACATAGAAATCATGACTTAGGTAAACAACTAAATGAACTGTCAGTCTTGCATCCTCCGAAATCATGTCTGATATTGTGACTGCCTTGTATTTGGATAACTTGTTTTTTAGGAATTCTGCATATAAATCATCCTGCCTTGTATGTGCATTAGATATCATGTTATAGGCTCTCACTCGCTCAATTACACTTAGTCTAACTGTTGACACATGAAAAAGGCATAAAACAGTTTTACTTTATCTAAACAACTAGCAATAATCGTGCATATTTACAACACCTAGAACAACATGTTTTAGGCAACACAATTTACAAACAATTTTCTAATAATTCTGGTAATTAATAAACACATTCCCACGCCTAGGTAAGCCTTAGGTGATAAAATTCTAAAAACTGGAAATCTGCCTCTTTTGTGTGTGCTGCCTAACGCTCAACAGATACTTTTAAATCAGTAGGCAAACTGATTAGGGCACGTTTATGAGTTATAAAAGAAGTCTGCCTATTTTCTCATGCTCTGAATTCCCTAGATAACATGTCCTAGGGTTCTAATAAACAATATTGCCCTTATATGTGTTTGAGTCGTGCTGATTATGTGCATTATATGTGGAGGTAAATTTGTGCCCATTATATGCTCCTATGTGTTCTCATTTACTGCAGTCCTATGTGTTCTTTACTTGTCGCTTTAGAATTTTACCTTTGTAAACCTGAGGGTCTGCCTAGTACCTACCCTTTTAGGATAGTAGTCCTAACCTCCTCCGGGGCTGATAGGAAGGGACGGGTAAAGCACGCAATAGAGTTCGTGACCAACACACGCTTTAATTACCTTCACGGGGTAGGAAAGGGTAGAATATGGATATGATGACCGATGCGCTAATACTACGTGTAGCCCCTCTTCGAGAAGCGTCATACCGGGTATTGCATTGATGTGGTCCATAGTATCACAAACCTAGGATATCCTTTACTTTAAAGATTAGATTGTACTCTTTTCAAAACTTAGTCGTTCTATAATCGTTTTCAAACACTTGTATGCATAAGATTTGAATCCCCTCTTATTTGAGCCTTTATTTGTTTGTCTGTTAAACTGTACAAATTCACAAAACCATTTGGCCGGAAACCACACTTGTGGATCCTGAGGGGTGCCTAACAGCTTCACCTCGGGATAATTTCAAGCCCTTACCTATCTCTAGTTAGCAACGTAGTTGTGAATGAACCCCTAGGTGTCCTAACGCACCGTTAAAAATTGTTAGGTGGCGAATCTTCAAAATGATAACGCCTTTCCCAAAAGGAAAGAGTTGTCTCAACCCAAATGTCCTGCACCCGATCTCTGCGAGGAAAAAGGGTGCGCGACAATGGGGTGTGTTGGTATGTTTGGTTGAGGTCCGAGGTCCTCGGGCAAGTTTCGGGTAGTTAACAGGGTAATTCTTGAATTTTTGAAGTAACTGTCTTCTGGTGTTTCCGCAGCAGGGATTTACCCTATGCGTTCGTGGAGGATGTCTCACGTTCGCATAGGGGTATTGGGCGATGAGGATATTTTTGTTCTGTGCATTCGCGAACCTGGAGGTGCGAACGCGGTGAATTGTGTCGTGAGGTCATCGCGAACGCGGGCTGAGGAGTGCATTCGCGTAGTGTGTGAGGCGTCTGGGGGACCCCATGCAACACCCTAAATTTTATAAATAAATTATGTATATTTAGGTGATCTTGTTTTTATTGTTAACGTTTTATCACTTTTTAAAATTCAATTTTCTACTTTATTTGATTAAAAAAAAGAAGAGGTATAAAAAAAAGACTTAGTATATCCTATTGGGTCCCTTAAATCTATTTTGACCCATTTGAGAAAAATAATATCTAGTTTCTACCCATTTGGACATAAACCCTTTATATAAGCAAAATCTCTTTCTCTCTCTTATAAGACATCTTCTCCTTCTTCTTCCTTGTTCTATCCCTTTTCATTGGAGAACTCTCAATCCACACAAGTTCCATTCTCCCACCACTATCAAGATCACATTTGTTTACATAAAAGTTTTAGTCATTATTCTTTGAATATATGTTAGAATGTTATCTTCAAGGACCAAGATGGGTTAAGTTTATTTGAAACCCTAGGTTTGAATTTGTGGAGAAAATATCTCAAACTTGTGGTAAGCTTCTTGTTCAATATATATTTTTGTGAAAGTATTAAGTTTGTTGTTAGAGACTTTGAGATTTTGAAAGTAAGGTATTTAATGCTGTTTATTAACTGGGCAGCAGTTAGTAATTTGACCGAAATTTTTTCTCCAAAACACGGATTGTAGTTCTTCAAAATTATGTAGAAAGATAAGACATATATATACAATTGTTATGAAGGCCAAACTGGTCAGTTCTGCTGTCTACTATGTCAAAAGAGGGCTGAAACGCATAGCAGAGTTGCTGCCAGATTTTTAGTAAAATAGTTGTGACCCCTTTAGTCCCCCTTTTTGATATTCATCATGATTTGGTTTAAATATCTTTAAATTTCATACCATAAGTGAGTTTTGAATACGTGTTTAAGGTACAAAAGACATTTGTTAAAGCTAAGGAGCACACCTTAGGAAAATCGCTCTTTTCTTGGCTTAGAAGATCTTAAATCTCTTGATGTCGTTTGAGCTTTAGAAACACTAAAGCTCCAAGGTTTGCAAAAATAACTTGAGTGTTTCTTTCAAGTTAATTTTTTTGAGATATTGTAAGTGGTTAAAGTTTGGTGAAATTTTTACCTTACTTTAAATTGTTGTTATATTGACTTGGTTGTTACTTTACTAGTTTACTTGCTTTGTCGCTTGAGAAGGAATGTCTTGAGGCATTTCGATTTGTTAGTGATAATTGATGGTATAATTTTTTAATTGATTATGAATATGTTAAAACTTATATGAGGGTCATTTCAAGTATTTTTGACAGACAATTTAACTCGCCCACATATACGGATTGCTTGAGCATCACTACATTCTTGCTGGGATTTTGTCCCTCTTGTGGTAGTGACTTTGTCACTTTTATTGGCATGCCTTTTGCTTGGATATTGTCCGATATTGACTTTGGATTCACACTCCATCCTAATCATGGAATTTTTCCATTTTGAGTATGGATGGGAAAGCCACTCCCAATATGGCTCTTGATTCTCTTGATAATTGGGTGACGACCCTACTTGATCTAGGACTCCGGTCCTTCTTGTTTCTTGATTATGTTTTGATGTAATTGCATGACGCATGTGTTGGGCGAATCAACTAATCGATGGATATTTTCGGATTATGGTTGAAAATCTTCTTGAAATTTGAGATCTTGAGTAGTGATTATCTTCAACTATTTTATGATTTGATATTTAGCCCTCTTGAGATGATTGTACCTTCATTAAGTACTTGATGTTTATTTTAATAAAATTATATCTAGAATTTATTCCTTGTATTCATTCCATAGTTTACCTTTCTTTTATTACGAAATATTAGTTAAGTTTATGTGACACTAAGCTTTATGCTTAGCGATAGTAATTTACTATCGTAGTTGATGTGCCGGGAGATGCGTGAGGATATTATTTGAAGTAGACTCTTTGGAAGACTAGATGAAGATCACACTTTCATAGGCATATGTAATTTTTGTTTGTAAACTTTTGGGAACTTGTACATGATCCATATGATACACTTAGATATACACTCTTAAATGATTATTGGGTCATGACACTATTATTTTGATAACTTAATTTTGGTGAATGATTTAACTATTTTATGTGTGTTTAAGCCCAAGTCTTGTAATCTAGTAAATTTGGTACTTGAATTGAACTTGGGAGATAGTTTTTTGTTTTGAAGATTTAACTAGCCTTTATTTGATTGAGAGTTGAACTTTATGCTTAGTTTGAGTCTTGAATGATGTATGAAAAGATATTCTTATACTAGGTATTTGGTAAATTTTAAAGTATTAAAAATAGATGTTGCTGTTTTCTTTTTCTCTCTTTCTTTTAAAATAGTTGTATCTTGAAATTACAAAAAGATTTTTGTGAGATATTTTCTTTTCTAAGTTGGGATGTTATATGTTGAAGTTTATTCATGGGTATATTCTTTTTCTCCTTTTGCTACTTTATTTTAATAAAAGGATGTTTGTATTTATAATTATTATATTAGTGTTTATAAGTGGCATCCCCCTAGGGGTTGTTGCACCCCAGGCCATTGGTCTATGCGTTCGCGGAGCCTGGGGTGCGTTCGCGGAGGTTAGGGCTGGTTGCAATGTGCATTCGGGGGCTGGCAGCCGCGTTCGCATAGAAGGAATTATGGGGCCAGCCGAGATACTCTATGCGAACGCGGTAGTTTTGATGCGTTCGCGATGAGTAAAATTTGGGCAGTATAAATTAAATTTATCTGCGACCCTTGCCCACTTTTCCACAATTTTTTAACGGGAATAGAGCTTTTGGAGCGATTTTTAAGAGGGAAAACGATTTTTCTTCATTGAGGTAAGGATTTTGGACCCTATAACTCGATTGTATGTGATTAAAGACTAAATTAACAGTGTTTAATTAGGGGAAATCAATGGAAAAAGGTGCAACTAGGGCTTGAGTTTAAGAGGCCTTTTAGAGGTGATTTGAGGGGCCAATCGGACTCCGATTTCAGAGTTCTTTATATGTATGGACTCGTGAGATGATGAGGATTTTGGTATAAAGTTTGTCAAGTTCCAAGACATGGGACCGGGGGTCGGGTTTTGGCTAATTTCGAGTTTTGTGCATAAAGTCAATATTTTTCGATTGGGTTTCATTCCCCTAGCATATTTTTATGTGTTAAATATGAAATTGATGGATTTGGATCACTCAGAAGTTGATTCGAGGGGCAAACGTATTGCGGAGTAGCTTTTTGGGCTAGTTTGAGGTAAGTAATGTCTTTAAATCTTGTCCTGAGGGTATGAAGCCCCAGACTTTACATCCTTTCACGGTTTTGGAGTGACGCACACACTGGATGATGAGTACGGGGCATGCCCGAATTGTAAATTTGAAAATATTTTCCTTTTTAGGCAACTATTGAGTTGCGAAACCACTTTAAAAGCATGTGTTTTATAGTTTACTATGATTTGATATAATTAGGCTGTAAGCCATGTTTGGGGACTAGTGTCGACCTGTTTAACCCCTTGAGGGCTATTTTTCTGATATTCCTCACTTATTAAATTATGATTTTACACTCAGTCTTTCTTGATAAATTATTTTGACGCTCAAAGTTTATTGATATTGTTTTTTGAAATGAGATACTGTTTTGGGTCGAGAACCCCGTTTATTCACGGGCCGAGTGGCATGTTGAGAGTGTCTGACTGAGTGAGTCCAAAAGACTATATTGTGAGGATATTGATGATATGAGAGAGGTCGAGTGCCTGAGTGATGATTGCCATGATTTGTCTTATTTATAGATATTGGGCTTAAGGAGCCCCTCCGGAGTCTGTACACCCCTAGTGAGCACAGGTATCTACTGAGTGCGAGTGCCAGGTGCCGAGTAACGAGTGATTGGGAGGCATGAGTGACTGTGAGGTGCTGAGTGACTGTTACTGAGCGATGGTGAGGTGTTGAGTGATGAATTCTGAGTGATGATATGGCCCGAGGGGCGGATTTATAATGATATTTTTCTGAGTTTTGATTATGATTCATTTATCTTTTATACTGATATTTTGGAAATTTTACTGAGAAATATTGGAATTTATACTTGCTCAAAGGATTCATTTTACGGAAATTGGTTCTCAACTTATGTATTAAAGGTACACCGTATTTAGACTTTGTGTTTTACTATTTGTGAATTGGTGTATTTGTGCGGTGTGTTTCGTATCCTCAGACTTGATTTATTTTCATTACTACTGAGTTGGCGTACTCATCATTACTCCATGTACCTCTATGTACAGATCCAGGTACCAGTTCTGAGCAGTAGTCACTTACATTGAGGTAGCTGTCCAGCGTCCGCCGCTTCCCCATTTACTTTCCTTCATTAGTATTTAGTATTTGTCGTGAGACTCTGTATTACTACATTACCAGTGTTATTATTATCTTAGATACTCGTGATCAGTTGACTCCAGTTCTGGGGATTGTTTAGACTGTCGTATTATATCATGAATTGTTAAAGACTTAGAATATTTTATACTTGTTATTAATGATTTTGAGTAATTTTATTAAAAATAAATGCGAAGTTATGTGAGTGGCCAGCCTAGTTCAACGATAGGCGACATCACAATTTGTTAGGAATTGGGGTCGTGACAAGTTGGTATTAGAGCACTAGGTTATATAGGACTCAACAGTCATGAGCAGATTTAGTAGAGTTTGTCAGATTGGTACAAAGACGTATGTACTTATCTTCGAGAGGCTACATAACTCTTAGGAAAAATCTCATTCTTGAATTCTATCATGCCAATCTAATGCATCTGGAAATCTAAACTATTGTGTTTCATTCTCTCACAGATAGTGAGGACACGCACTACAGATCAGGGTGACCAGACACCAGCTGGACCCACGAGAGGTAGAATCCGCGGTAGAGGTAGGAGACCAGCCCATGCAGCAGCCGGGGTAGTAACATAGGATCCCCCTACTATTCAAGATCAGGTTCCCGCCACGGGTGCTCCAGCGGGACAGGCTCAAGCATCGGCAACGCCCATCGTTATTCCGGGTCTTCAGGAGACCCTGGCTCAGATATTGACAGTATGTACCAGTTTGGCTCAGGCAGTTGCTATTTCTATGACTGTCGCCACATCTGAGGCCGGGGAGACACTCAGACTCCAGCTACCCGGCCACCTGAGCAGGTTGTACAGGGCCTTCAGACACCGGGGGTAGTCCCAGCCCAGCCGGTTGCCCCAGTTCAGGACTATGTGGTACCAGCTATGCCCGAGGATGAGCAGCGCAGGCTGGAGAGGTTCAGCAGACTTTAGCCTCCGACTCTCAGCGGCACATAGGGCGAGGATGCCTAAGGTTTTCTGGATAAATGTTAGAGGATGCTCCGTACTGCTGGGATTCTGGAGACCAGCGGAGTCTCATTTTCTACATATCAGTTTGTTGGTGCTTCCTTCACATGGTGGGAAGCATTTGAGAGACGTAGGCCGGTTGGTTGAGCACCCCTCACATGGCAGCATTTCTCCATGATCTTTCTGGAGAAGTATGTTCCTCAGTCCCACAGAGAGGAGCAGCGCAAACAGCTTAAGCAGCTGCGCCAGGGAGAGTTGTCAGTTACACATCACGAGATGAGGTTTTCTGAGTTTGCTGGGCATGCTTCTGAGTTATTCCTTACTAATAGGGAGTGGATCAGGAGGTTTGTATATGGAGTCACTTACCAGCTCCGCATTTTGATGAACAGAGAGAGAAGAGCCACATTTGAGCAGGTTGTTGACATAGCTCAGGATATTGAGTCGGTTCGCAGGCAGGAGCATGAGGAGAGGGAGGCCAAGAGGCCTCGGGGATCAGGTAGTGATGTTTTAGACTTCAATACCACACAATAAGATAGTTTACTTTTTGTGGTACCCAATTTTCGAGTGTTGTCTCTGTAGATGAACCTGGTTCTTCTTGGTGTTCCAACTACTACTATTGCGGAATAATAAAAAGCAGTAAAGTAAAAACACAGAGAGTTTTACATGGAAAACACCTGGCTCAAAAGGTGAAAAAACCACGACCTACTCCTCAGTAATATTTGCACAACTCTTCACTAAAAACTCTGAGCCAAACGGACTTANTACACACCTCAAGTTAACTCTAACTTGATCAATACGTACCTATTACAATTGCTTCTATGAAAGCTGAAAGATACAAAATTAAAAACTCCTACTACAATCAACTAGACTCAATAAATAATCAGATGGAACTGATTCTTCTAGTTTAATTGTAGCCTTTGTATCGCACAATGATTCTGCTAGCAAAAATTAACTCTGGGAATTTTGCTTTCAGACTTTGATTCACTTCAGCTTTGTGCATCTCTAATTTCAGCAGAAATACATCAAGTATTTGTAGAGTCAGTCGTTAAGCTTGTCTTCCAATTCCAGTTCAACTCTGCCTGGGTGAACCAATTCGAACCAAACTCAACTTCCTTTCTTTTGTTACTTTCCTTGCCGAATTCGACTTCAGTTAATCAGATCAGTTTGCAACTTTTTCGCATTAGGAGACAATCTCTTGGTAGATTGATAGTTCATATTCAAAACATCTCCTAAGCATATACGGTTCATGTGCCAGCTCGTCAGTTCACGATGTGTGCTCAGATGGACCTGGTTCAACTGGTCAGCCTTTTTTCAATCTTCAAAACTATGCAGTGATACACTTCACAAAACTTTTTATGGTTTTGAGCAATAATCATAGAGAATCCATGTTCATTAGATTATAAATATCACATCTTTATATTTTTGAAAAGTTCAGCACACTATCTTCCCCCTTTTGGCATCATCGAAAAGTTTGCAAAATGATATACTTACCAGTTTTATTAATTATTGCTCATGGCCATTGAGGTAACTGCAGGTGCAAAGCATGATTAATCAACACAAAGAACCAACAAACGTTAGCTAACTCAGAAATTGAGACAAGTCAATAACTAAAAGCAAACTTCATTGATAAGAAACGATAATCAACCACACACAGAAAAACAAAAACAACCAACCATGAGCAAAAAAGATAAAAAGAACTGGAACTGATAACTAGTCTTAAGATGTCTTAAGGAAGCTCTAAGAAGCCTAAGGATGGGAAGGTGCGGTGGAGGTTGTGGACTTGGATTGTAGGAGAGACAACATCTGCTGAAGAACACCTTCATTCTTTTCTTTCTCCTTTGCTAATTCAGCTCTAAGAGCATCCCGCTCTTCTTCAACCTTAATCGCACGAGAATTTAAGTGAAGAATCTCCATATCCTTAATCTTGTTTTCTTGCATCAAAGTTCTAACTTTGCTGTTAACTGGTTGCTTCCTAGATGAACCAGGTTCATCCACAGGAACATTGACATTGTAGTCACATGTAAGCAAAGTTTCCTTCCCAAAATTATCTTTGGTTGTAGCCATCTCAGCCTTTTTTACTGGAACCCCAAAATGTGCAAGCACTGCTGTCAGCATGAAGCCATAAGGAATTGCGTGTGCCTTGGTTCCGTTCACCACTCTATTAAGGAGTTGAATGATAAAAGCTGGCCCATTAATTTGCTTTCTCCTATACAAGCATTCCATCAATGTAAGATCCATATAATTTGCCATATGCCTTCTTTCTTGTCTAGGCAGTAGGAACTTAATGAAGAACTCAAAGAGTAGCTTGTGCTCAGGCTTCATCTCACTCTTTTAAACCGGCCTGGGTTCAATCTCCTTCTCACTATCACTAAAGAACCTGGTGATGTCGATTGTTGAGGCCATCCTATCTAGACAAGGCCATCTCTGCCTTGTATAGTCCTCATAGCCCTCAGCTGGTATGTTAAGAATAACACCCAGTTCTTTGACATCAAAGGAAACCTCAATTCCTTTGACCATAGACGTGACCCTTCCTTCCTTGAAATTTGCATTCCCCAGAAACTCTACCAACTCTGCTCTTGCCAGCATGCCTTCCATGCGAAGGACCAGGTCCTTCCAGCCTTGTACCTCCAGAGTTTCCACAAGATACTGCATACCAGGCTCCTCTAAATCCTTCACCAGCTTGCCCTTTAGCATTGTTCTTTTTCCAAACATGGTAACCCTGTCAGTCACCACTCCAATTTCCTTCTCCTCTTCTCCACTCCAGTCTGCATCATCATCATAAACAACTTTCACTTTCTTTGGCTTGGCCCTGGTCTTCTTAACAGATTTTGTTGGTGCGACAGACATCCTAGCTGACTTCTTTGAAGAAGCCTTTGTGAGTTTTGGTGTCTCATCCACACCTGGAGCAGGTTGCTCCTCCTGTTGGACCAGGTCCAACCCAGTTTCTTCAATTTCAATAGCCTCAATAGGCTCTCCAACTTTTTCTTTTTCTTTTGCTTCTCTCTTCTTCTTGCTCTCCTTCAGAGCCTTTTCTAATTTTTCTTCTTCTTCTCTCACAGTGC
>ML376691.1:452-74682 GCA_005239525.1 Nicotiana knightiana | reverse complement strand
CACATAAAATGCAAGGTATATAATGCTTAAAATCATGAATTCTAGCCACGCATCACAACTTCAACATAGTAATTGGGCATCAAGAGATGATAGTCTAGGATCGCTTATAATATGAGCAACTCCTACCTAAAGTAAGTTGTGAAGTATTATTTATGTTGCACGAGGTGATCCTTTAGGCTAAAAAATTAGGACCCCCTTTCTTTGTATACTTGATATCTTCACTTAGTCGTTCAATATAGACCAATGTATTTATATCCTTGTAATCACTAAGATTTGCACTAATCCCCATGTGTTATGATAAGACTCTTCGACTTCTATACTTCCCTTTGTTTATTTGATCACCTAGCCTAATTATATAATCCACATAGTTCAAATTTCGGCAGGGACCCACAGTTATTGACCTCGAAGAGTGCCTAACACCTTCTCTTTGAGGTAATTTGATCCCTTACTCGATCTTTGGTGGCGTTGACTAGTCAAATAGAGTTATTTACAAATAGGTGCCCTAACGCACTTAAAAATTATTAGGTGGCGACTCTTCTCTTTTAATACCCATTTAAAAGAGTTGTCACATGTCGAAGCTCATTTTCGCGAGAAAAGCGCGACAACAGTTATGTTAGTTGTATGTATTTTGTATGAAAGTTGTACAACCGACATACAAAACATATACAATTTGTTTATGTCTTCATCTTCAAGTTTTAATCTGAAATTTCAACCAAAACCCACCTCGAGTCATCACCAAACTCCCTAAAAATTGAGATATAAATTATAAGGATATTTCCAATCATTTGTAACAATAACCAATCAAAACAAATAATAATTTCGCAAATTCAATTTTTCGAATTCAAAGTTTCGAAGCTTTTAATGGCTGTTAATATAGTTTAACCTCTTGTCTTCACATTTCGTACACCTATACAAAGTCTAATTTTCTTTCATTTCAATTTCAATAAAATGCTTCAAAAATATTTTCCAAAATATTAATTCTTAAAGATACCTATTGTATAAATTTTCAGATAAGCATCGCTCTCATTAAGAAATTATATCATAACTGAATGACACATACCTTATTTGATAACCCTCTAAGCTGAGTGGACTGAGGGAAGAAGGAGAGGGAGAGAAAATAGGAAATATTGGAGTCTAATTTACTTTGTGCACTATTGGTAATTATGTATATGATTTGTAACTAAATACGAACCCCTTGTCACGATCCAAAATTTCACCAATGGTCGTGATGACACCTCATTCCTATTGGCTAGGTAAGCTAACAATCATAATCAACCCAAACCAACCATAGCAAGATATATAAGATGTCATAACATAAATTGTCACGACCCAGATTCCTAATATCGGGACCGTGATGGTGTCTAACATCAACTTACTAGGAAAGCCAATATTAGATAACCAATTAATTATTTTACCAATTTAAAGCGGAGTGATAACAATTATTGACGGTTAATAAAGCCGTAATACATAAGATAATCTCATAATACAATATGGTCTAGTCTAATCCTAGAAATCTGGAGTCACAAGTACATGAACAATGAGAAGTCTACAAGTATGGTTTGAACGAAATACATTTGTTCGAGATGAAATAAACAGTAAAGATAGAAATAGATGGGGACTTCAGGGAGTGCGAACACCAGCAACTCTACCTCAAGTCTCTGATGTAGATATGATCCGAGCAGAAGTACTAATAGACACCGTTGGGACCAACACCAACATCTGCACAAGAAGTGCAGAAGTTTAGCATGAGTACAACCAACCTAATATACCCCGTACGTGACAAGCCTAACCCCGACAAGGTAGTGACGATGCTATGACAAGACACCTACTAAAATCTTGTGCAAATATATCCATAAAGCAGCAAAAATAACAAGTAGGGCATTTAAAATAATTACTGGGAGGGAACACGTAGAAAGAGGAGTACGACAAAAATGACAAGTACAAAATTACCACATAGCATTTTTCCGAAATAAACAACAAATGCACTCAATTAAATCACCAATACAGAAATCAAATAGAGTAGTGAAATCAACAATGGCACGTCATCGCCCTCTCTCATCCTCACCATATAACAATGATATGATACGAAATCACTGTTCGTAATTTTACTCTCTTCCTCACATTGAATGATAAATGATAATATGAAATCAAGTGCATGGCATTACCCTTTGTGATTTAATCCTCACAATCTCTTAAATCAATGATAGTATATGCAAATGCACGGCAACACCCTTAGTTCTTTCGGTCTTCCTCACCGAGAAATAATAATAAACCAAGGTACCAAAGCAAGGTGGAATAAATTTCACTTCAATCATAGCATTATGATGAATAAACACAACCTTCAATATCCCATAACTTCAATAATAACCAATAAAATATGAAGGCGGACAATTGGAAAAACAATAAGCTAACTAAGGCATGGAAAGCATGATCAATGCAACAACACTATACAATCAATAATTTTTACCCACTTGCTTTAACCGAATGACAATACATATGTACTCGCCACCTTACATATGCGTCATCCTCACGCATAATTCACGTAGAAAATAGACCAACAAATCCTTATTCCCTCAAGTCAAAGTTAACCACGATACTTACCTAACTCCGCAACCAAGTCAACCAACCACAACCTTGCCTTTTGAACAAGCCTCCAAACCAACCAAATCTAATCAATTATCGATCAAACAACTCAAAATAAGCTTTATAAACTACTCACTAAGGATAAAGGTTCAATATTTGATGAATTTGAAAAAGTCAACAAAAGTCAACCTCGGGCTCGCTTGGTCAAAACTCGAGATTCGGATCAAAATCAGATTACCCATTCACCCCCGAGCCCAGTTATATAATTTTTTTCGAAATTCAACCTCAATTTGAGGTCTAGATCTCAATTTTACAAAATCTCCAGTTTTCACCCAAATTCCTAATTTCTACTATGAAAATCCTAGATTTGATTTAAAAAACACATGAAAAGTATTGGGTAATTAAAAGTAAATGGATTAAATTTGCTTACCAATGATTTTGAGAAGAAGAAACTCTTGGAAAATTACCTCTAGAGTGTTTAGGGTTGAGAAATGGTGTAAAATGAGCTAAGTCCCGATTTTTCGCTCTTTTACCCAGCTGTGGATGTCGCAATTGTGAACTCTTGTTCGCAATTGCGACCACCGCAAATGTTGAACACATGTATCAAATGCACACTGTGGCCCCAGCCTGCATAAGTCGCAATTGCGACAAAACCATCACATTTATGATATTCCATCCAACCACAAATGTGATCAAAGGTTTGCAGACGCAACCTGCCTAAGACCAGTGCTCAAACGCAAATGCGACCAAGCCATTGCAAAAGCGAACTATGGGATATGCGTAGCTGCAAACATCTCTTCGCAATTATGAAGACAACCCTGCCCAGTCCCCAATCGATATTGCAAGCTCAACTTTGTAAAAGTGGAGTTCGTATTTGCGAACAATTCATCGCAAATGTGAGACCTGTATCCAAGCACCAAAACTGGAGCACATCAGTAGTCTTCAACCATCCAAACTCATCCGAAACGCGTATGAAACTTACCCGAGCCCCTCGGGCTCCAAACTAAACATTTACACAAGTGTAATAACATCATATAAACTTGCTCGAAATATCAAAATATGAAATAATCTAGAACCACAAATCGGACATCAAAATGCTTGAAGTTCAAAAGATAACTCAAGAACCACTAAAATCGCGACCAAGAATCGCAACCAATCGTCAGAATCCTATCAAACCAACTCCGAATGACACCGAATTTTGCATAGAAGTTTCAAATAGCAAAATGGACTTATTCCAAGTCCTAAAACAAAATCCGAACTTGATAACCATAAAATCAACCTACAGACAAACCTAGGAAATTTCCAAACTTTCAAATTGCTAACTTTTGGCAAAACAAGTCAAATAAACCTAGGGTCCTCCGAATTCAATTTTGGGCATATTCCCTAGTCCAAAATTATAATACGGACCTACCAAAATCATCAAAACATCGATCTGGGGTCGTTTACCCAAAATGTTGACCATGGTCAACTATAGCCTTATTTTTACTCAAAAGTTTCATGTATTAATCAAAATTCCATATAAAAGCTTTTTGAAAAGCGATATGGATCATGCATGCAAACCAAGAAATATCAAATAAAGCTAATAGAGGTCTTGGAATATGAAAATAAGGGATAGTTCTCAAAATGACCTATCGGGTCGTCACATAAATAGATATGATAAATATCCCAATAATAACTCAAGCGAAAATACTACATGTAACTCCTAAAATTCGGTAGTGCGAAGTCATGAGTTTATAGAATAAAATACATCTGAGTCTCAAAGCATAACAATACCGTGTGAATCAAAAAACAATAAAATAAATAAGAAGGGGCTTCATAAGTTCTGAATCAAGAACGACAACTCACCACGAAGTCTCCAAACAAACTCGTTGCGCCCTTTTGAAAGTCGCTAGGTCCAGTACCAAGATATGCACAAAAAATGCAGAAGTATAACGTGCACTTAGTAAATATCAAGTCTAATCTCGAAGAAGTAATGGAGAAATTTTGACAAAAAAGCGTGATACTCACCTTTTCAACTAGAATAGTTCATAATAACATGAAATCATAGAGAGTGGCCAAGAATAACTGATAAAATAATTGGGTTCAAAAGCAGAGATAAGATAAGAATTCTTCTTAAATAAGATAGCAAAAGTACAATACAATAGTTAAATCCGCAAATAAAGATGATACTGTAACGACCCCACCAGTTATTTTGAGAATTAAAGCATGTTCTGCTATTTGATGCTTTTCCTATGTGTATTTAATATTTTATGACCTGCAGGGATGGTTGGTTTGATTTTGGAAAGGTTTGGGAGTGAATTGGAACACTTAGTTCTAGTTTGGAATCCCTAAGTTGTAAGAGTTGACCAAGGTTTGACTTTTGAGTAAACGACCCCGGATTTGTGATTTGAAGGTCTCATTAGGTTCGTATGATGATTTTGGACTTGGGCATATGTCCGGATTTAGTTTTGAATATTCGTCAGAGATTTTAACTCTATTTACTAAAATTTGGCAATTTGAAGAATTATGAGTTCATAAGTTTGACCGATGGTTGACTTTGAGGTTATCATATGTCGATTATTGTTCTAGGAATTTAGATAGGTTTGTGTTATTGTATGAAACTTGTGTGCGAAGTTTGGTTGAGATCCGAGGTGTTTAGGCATGTATGGGACGATTGGTTGGAAGTTTAAGAAGTTTTTGAACTTAAGAGAAGTTCAACAAGTAGTTGATTTTTTATTCTTACATGTGATATTTTCGTATGTGTTTGGAGGCCTTGTATTGGCCCCGATAGTATTTATGGTGTCACGACCCAAAATATGTCATATGAATGACACTGTCACACAGCGTTCGAAGGATCAAAACCCCCGTGCCGACCTAGGCTCGAGAAGGTGTCCGATCTCGAGGGGCTCTATTATTGCAAGTGCGAATTCCAAAGAGCTAAAGTCAAAGCTTGAAGGTCGACTTTTGCATAAGTATTGCAGGGCAAAGTTTGGAATATATGAAACAAAGAGATATTTTTATTCCAAAAGAATGTATTTACAAGGGTATTTTTACAAAGCTCCCCCGAGGATCCCATGTACAAAAAAGGGAAAAAACAAAACAGTAGGTAAATCTACTCTTCACCTTCACTGCTGCCTGAGCCGCTTTCAGAGCCCTCATTCGACGTAGAAATTACCGATTCTCCCTCCAGGGCCCTGGCCTCTTCAATCTCGATAGAGAGATCGGCACCTTTAGCACTCGCTTCCTCAAAGGCTAGCCTCGTGGCTTGCAAGCAAGCATGAGAAACTGCCCGAGCCAGTTTAGCTCGGCCTTCTCAGATATCTCCCTAGCCCAATAATTCGCGGTGGCAAGATTCTTTTTGTATGAAGAGACAAATTCATTGGCCTCAGACTTGGCCACAGATAATGCAACCTCCTCCTCCTGAGCACCTCGAAGAAGGTCTTGAATCGAGGATAGCTTCTCCCGAAGCGTGTCCCTTTCTGAGGCCACGACATCATTCAGCCGCGCGAGTTCAAGGATTTCGGCGTCCTTGGCCGCAACATCCCCTCGGAGCTGCCCCACTAAGGCGTCATTCTGTCTAATATGAAAGATGCAGAAGATAAGCTAATTAGCACCAAGTATGGCAATAAAAGATAAGGTTATGGGTACCAGAATACCTGCTCGATGAAGTCAGCCCTCTCTTGGAGAGCTCTTTCCGAGCCTGCCCGGAGGTTGATCAACTCCTCCTCTTTTCGGGCGCATAGAGCCTCCAGCTCAATCGACTCCGATGTAAGCTTCTCAAGCTCCTCTCCACGATGATTCAACTCATCTTTCATCTTGGAGAAGGCTTGGTCATACAACTTCTTAACCTACAACACAAAGGAAGAAAGTTAGAAAGCCAGAGTAGAAAGTCGAAGAATAGCATATTATATCAAGAAGGTCACCTGCTTTTGGAGCCTCTCGACCTCCTCGAGGGAAACGGGGGAATCGATATCGGTCTCCTCCTCAACACCTTCAAAATAATCTCTGAATGCATCATCCTCTGCATGAGAGGTCCCCAAACCAGGGGCATTCCTGTCCAGGGCATCTCGTATCTCCCCTGGAGAAAACGACGGGCCCGATTGGAATTTGCCTGTAACATCAGCCTCCATCGAGGCCTCCTCTCACCCCCGAAAAATTTCATAAGCGGGCCCCTCGAACTCGCCGACATAGACTGTTCCATTTTCGACGATCGGCTTAGGGACCGCACTCGAACCCTCCTCGAGGGTCTCCTCAACACAAGGCGGGTACGGATCAGCCGCCTCTGACTCAGCAGACGTCCGCCCAGCAATTCTCGAAGCATCAATGCTTCGTTTTGCCCTTTGTACCAAAGGGCATGTGTCATCATATTCTTCCTCGGCTCGCAGGCTCTCAGCGGCCATCGAGGATATGGCTGAAGCATCAGTCTTGGGATTCCGAACCTTTGTGTTTTTGGATTTTGGAGACTCCACCGATGTCTCCTTCTTCCTTTTCTTGTCCTTAGCAGTTTTCGAAGCCTCTTCCTCTCCAGGAGGGGGCTGTCTCATCGACACGCCTTCCCCAAGGCCTGCACAGGCGTGATGTATCAAACTCACCACCATAGAGAATACTTTCAAAGAATGAGGGAACAACAACAATGAGAGCATACCGTGGTTCTTAGCCCTCCACCGTGTTTTAGCCAAATCGCGCCAGATGCGTTTGTTGTATGGAAAGGCGGAATCCAAAAGTTTGACCCACCCCGAAAAATCCTAGACAGCACCGGGAAACCAAACGGTGGCTACACAATTAGAAGAAAATCAATGTGGAGAAAAAGAGGTGGTAAAACATACTCGATATGGGGATACTTACGTTTGATATTCCATTCCTCCGGGAACGACATCCTATCAGCAGGGATGATGTTCGAGGTTTTGAATCTTATGAATCGGCTCATCCATCCCCGATATTTATCCTGATCGATGCAGGCAAAAAATGCCTTGGCTGATCGACAGTGCATCTTAATTAAACCCCCTCAGAAGAGACGAGGGCTATATAGTCTGATCAAGTGATCGAGGGTGAAATGTATCCCCTCGACCATGTTGGAAATGTATCGAATCATATATACAATCCTCCAGAAAGAAGGATAAATCTGACCGAGTGTCACTCGGTATTGACGACAAAAGTTGAGAATCAACGGGTCAATCGGTGG
Organism: Nicotiana knightiana; assembly: GCA_005239525.1. Classification (NCBI taxonomy): domain Eukaryota; kingdom Viridiplantae; phylum Streptophyta; class Magnoliopsida; order Solanales; family Solanaceae; genus Nicotiana; species Nicotiana knightiana. The sequence goes on along the minus strand of ML376691.1, from coordinate 66,938 downwards.
GGAAGAAGAATCTACGGGGCCTAAAGTGAAAGGGTATGTATATACACTGCGAAAGGCAGCCTTATGTGTGACTATGCTAGCTTCAGCTGTGGGGATTTCTACTTGGGCCACCTCCCCCCAATGGCAGTCTAGTTTTGCCCTCTCTATATCGGTCAGTACACTCAAATACCGATACATGGGCTCACATCGGCCTGGTGTAGAAAGGGGTTTCTCAATGGTAAAGTCGGAGACGGTGTCGAAGGGGCCAGGGATGCACTACTCGATTCTTGGAGGAGTTTTTGATTTGCCCTTAGACAGGCGTGATGAAGAAGTGACTCTCTCTTTTTGAGTTACCATTTTGGAAGTTTTTTCCATAATTGTAATTGAGTTTTGAAGAAAGAAGATGAAAAAGCAAACACAGAAAGGGGATGAGGGTAGGAAGCGGTTAGTAAAACTTTGAAGATTTGAAGATATCGTAAAATTGTAAAAAACAAACAATTGAAGTATTTATAGAAGCCTTTTGGGCATGTTTGAAGCGGAAAGGTCGAACCAATAGCGGTTCGTGGTCTTCTCGAGAATCGTGCTGATAGCAACCTCTGCGCAGCCTTTATGTCACGTCATTTAATGCTCTGATGAGGCTGACATCATAATAGGGATATCGAAGAGGTAAGAATTAAAGATCGTTTCTTATCACATCATTCTAAGAAACACAGGGACTATCTGTATGCGGCTAAAATCGGAGAGCCCGATTTTATGATCAAAACGACGCTTCTTAGCCCATCTTCAGAAGGCTCGAAGCAGTTCGAGTTTTTACATCGAGGAGGCATGTCGAGGACTCTCCACGCTCGACCTCGAGGTAGTGTAAATCGAAGACCATCATAGAAAAGTGAGAAATCCCCAAAAGGCACGTGGTTAAAGCTGACCAAGTACGCAAATAGTACAAGCCCATACCGTGGCATTAAATGGTTGTACCACCCGTCTATCTTTGTAATAATTACACATGTACTATGTTAGGATTTTCCCTCTTATATAAAGGGGACCCTTGTCATTTTGCAAGACACATGATATTCAATACAAGAACAAGAACATTCTCTTCTCTCTACCTCAAACATTCTCTACAATTGTTCCATTGATTTATTGCCTTTCATTTATTGTGTTCATTAATTGTTCTTCATTCATCGATAACGGTCTCCTCCTCAACACCTTCAAAATAATCTCTGAATGCATCATCCTCTCCGTGAGAGGTCCCCAAACCGGAGGCATTCCTGTCCTGGGCATCTCGTATCTCCCCTGGAGAAAATGACGGGCCCGATTGAAATCCACCTGCAACATCAGCCTCCATCGAGGCTTCCTCTCGCCCCAGAAAAATATAAAAAACAAGCCTCTCGAACTCGCCGACGCGGACTGTGCCATTTCCGACGAGCGGTTTGGGGACTGTGCCCGAACCCTCCTCAAGGGTCTCTTCATCACAAGGCGGGTCCGCATCGGCCGCCTTCAACTCAGCAGACGTCGGCCCAACAATTCTTTAAGCATCAACACTTTGTTTTGCCCTTTGTACCAAAGGGCAGGTATCATCATCTTCTTCCTCGGCTCACAGGCTCTCAGCAGCCATCGAGGATAAGACCGTAGCATCAGTCTTGGGCTTTCGAGCCTTTGCTTTTTTGGATTTTGGAGACTACACCGATATCTCCTTCTTCCTTTTCTTGTCCTTGGCAGTTTTCGGAGCCTCTTCCTCACCTGGAGGGTCGGTCTCATCGACACGCCTTCTCCAAGGCCTGCATAGGCGTGATGTATCAAACTCACCACCATTGAGAATACTTACAAAGAATGAGGGAACAAAAACAATGAGAGCATACCGTGGTTCTTAGCCTCCCACCGTGTTTTTGCCAACTCGCTCTAGACGCGTTTGTTGTATGGAAAAGCGGAATCCAAAAGTTTGACCATCCCAGAAGGTCCCGCGGCGGGAAACTAAACGGTGGCTACACAATTAGAAGAAAATCAATCAGGAGAAGAATAGGTGGTAAAACATACTCAATATTGGGATACTTATGTTTCATATTTCATTCCTCCGGGAACGACATTCTATCAACAGGGATGATGTCCGAGGTTCTGCTCTAACGAATTGGCTCATCCATCCCCGATCTTTATCCTCGCGGATGCAGGCAAAGAACGCCTTGGCTGATCGACAGTGCAATTTAATTAAACCCCCTCGGAAGAGATGAGGGCTATACAATCTGATCAAGTGATCGAGGGTGAAAGTCATTCCCTCAACCATATTGGAAATGTATCGAATCATATATACAATCCTCTAGAAAGAAGGATAAATCTGACAAAGCGTCACTCGGTATTGACTACAAAAGTCAAGAATCACCGGGTATATCAATGGAGAAGAAGAATATACGGGGCCTAAAGTGAAGGGGTATGTATATACGCTAAGAAAGCCAGCTTTATGCGTGACTATGCTTTCTTCGACAGTGGGGATTTCTACTTGTACCGCCTCCCCCCAACGGCAATCTAATTTTACCCTCTCTATATCGGTTACTACACTTATATACCGAGACATGGGCTCGCATCAGCCTGGTGTAGAAGGGGGTTTTTCAATGGTAAAATCGGAGACGGTGTCGAAGGGGCCAGGGATGCACTGTTCGATACTAGGAGGAGTTCTTGATTTACCCTTAGACGGGCGTGATGAAGAAGTAGCCCCCTCTATTTGAGGTACCGTTTTGGAAGTTTTTTCCATAATTGCAACTGAGTTTTAAAGAAAGAAGATGAAGAAGCAAGCGTAGGAAGAGGGTGAAAGTAGGAAACATTTAGTAAAATTTTGAATACTTGAAGATGTTGTACAATTGTGAAAAGGCAAACGATTGAAGTATTTATAGAAGCCCTTAGGGAATTTGAAGTGGAAAGGTCGAACCAATAGCGGTGTGTGGGCTTCTCGAGAATCGTGCTGACAATGACCTCTGCGCAGCCTTTATGTCACATCATTCAATGTTCTGATGAGGCTGATGTCATAATAGGGATATCGAAGAGGCAAGAACTCAAGACCGTTTCGTATCACTTCATTCTAATAAACAGGGGGACTATCTGTATACGGGTAAAATCGGAGAGCCCGATTTTATGATAATTACGGCGCTTCATAGCCCGTCATCAGAAGGCTCGAAGCAGTTTGAGTTTGTACATCGAGGAGGCATGTCGAGGACTCTCCACTCTCTACCTCGAGGCAGTGTAAATCGAAGATCATCATGGAAAAGCGAGAAATTCCCAAAAGACACATGGTTAAAGCTGACCAAGTACACAAAATAATACAAGCCTTTACCGTGGCATTAAATGGATGTACCAGTCGTCTATGTTTGTATTAATTGCACATCTACTATGCTGTGTTTCCCCCTCTTATATAAAGGAAACCCTTGCCATTTTGTAATATACATGATATTCAATAGAAGAACAAGAACATTCTCTGCTCTCTAACTCAAACATTCTTGACAATTGTTCTATTGATTTATTGCCTTTCATTTATTGTGTCCATTAATTGTTCTTCATTCATTACTTATTATTGATCATAAAAAGGCCGTCTTCGAGGCCTTCAATACTGTTGTATCCTCTTCGACCGCCCTCTGTCAAGCTCTCGAGCTCGAGGCCTATTTCGATCAAGCTCGAGACTCCGTCTCTTAACTGTTCGGTTTGCACAATCTCATTATCCTTCGCTCTTATCTCATTTTCTTACCTCTCACTTAGCATCTATCGCCTAAACAACTAGTATTAAAATAGATCATATATTTTTAGAACCACAAAATCAAATATAATTGTAATTACCATTTTCAAGGTAAACAGTTAAGTATCGAGCCATATAATTTGTGGAAATGTTTATTAGCTAGCTTCTTGTGTGAATAATACATATTCATTCGCGACATGGGCTAAAGAAATAGATATTATTCAATGAATCCTCCATAGCTAATTAGGTATGTTATATATAAAAATTATATAAATTTTATATATTTTTTCGACTATTAAATATAAATAATTTCTGGTACGGGCTAAAAGTGATAATATTTCTCATATATATTTTTATATAAAAGTCAAAGAGATGTTAAGGTTGACTTGATGAAAGCGGACACTAATTCTACTTAGATACATGAAAATTCATGCAAGAAATATCTTATACTGTATTTTGTCATATCGAGAAAGGAGTCTATTTCTCGTTAATCACTTCACTCCTGCTTTATTAGTTTCCATACCAAAGATCAATCTAGTTAAAGTCGCCAATCAATTTCACCACCTCCCTCTTTCCTTTCATTCTGAGATTAAGGTATCGAAATTCTTATATAATGTCGTCAAGCAATTTCGTTTTGCAGCGTGCAATTCGATCCACATACATAATATAATAATATTGAGACATGCAATCCGATATACACACATATGTAATACTACTATCAATTACGGCGTATCTTACAAGGTAACATAAAAAAAAAATGAACTAGATTACATAAATTTTCTAAAACAATTCAATATAACATTATAGAGTGATATAGGAAGCAAGTAAAGGCTTGAGACATGTAAAAGAGTCTACCCAATAGCATGTAAAAATATATGGCAAGTAAAGATGGACAATAAGTAAAGGCAAGGATAGATAGAACCGTGTAGCAAAAGGGACATGTAACAAGTGAAGGCATGTATTTAACAAGTAAGAATATATAGCAAATAAAGCACGCAACAAGTCAAATCATGAAATAATGAAGACAAGATTTTAATAAAGACATGTAATTAAGTAGTCAACCTCGCATGCTTGAACCCATGACAACGCATATATATTTGTCACCTTGCATATAAGTCGTCCCAACACATAAATCATGTAGCAAATAGTCCAAACAAGTCCTAATTCCCTCAAATCAAGTTAACCACGACATTTACCTCTTTCCGGAATAAAGTCAACAATTCAAACGGCTTTCCCTTTGGAACAAGCCTCCAAACCAATCGAATATAGTCAAATATTGTTCAAAAATTCAAAATACAATTTAGAAACTATACTCGTATGATAAGGTTCAATCATGATCATAATTTAAAAAGTCAACAAAAAGTCAACCCAAACCCACGTGGTCAAAATCCAATATTATGACCAAATCTTGATTACCCATTCACTCCCGAGCCCGGATATGTGCTTTGTTTTGAAACTCGACCTCAATTTCAGGTCTAAATCTCAATTTTACAAAATCCCTAAATTCTATCCAAAATCCCCCAATTCTACTTTGAAATTCATAGACTTGATGAAGAAATTCATAGGAAAAGTAACGGAAATTAATTGAAAACAAGTTAAAGTTACTAACCAATGAAGTTGGGAAGAAATTTCTCTCCAACAATTGCCTCTATGGAGTCTAGGGTTCACAAATGGTGTAAAATGAGTTAAGTCCCGAAATTTCCAACCTTTACCCAATTGCAGAGTTCGCAATGGAGATAATCGAAAAAGCGAACCACTGATTGCAAATGCGATCAGTGTCTCAACCACTCAATTATCGCAAATGCGACAAAGCCTTCGCATTTGTGAAGGTCCCCTCCTCGTAAATACGAAGATGTTCTACAATGTCCAATGTTGCCGCAAATGCGATGATCCCACCTCACAAATGCGACTTAGACTTTGCAAATGCGAATTTTCCAGTCTCAACCCCTCTTCACAAATGCAATCCATGCGAAATTTGCAGGCACTTCACACTAGCAATCCAACAGTTATTCCAAAACCATTCAAAACTTATCTGAAACTCACCTGTGCCCCTAGGGATCCAATCCGAACATTCATACAAGTGTAATAACATCATACAAACTCGCTCTCTATCTTAAATCATTAAAATAACATCAAATATCAAAAATCAATAATCAAAATTCAAGACTTTCAACTCTCAAGATTTTCAACTCCAAAACTCATTTTTTCAACTTTTCATATAAGGTGCTGAAACGGCCTTATGTGACCCGGGACCCCAACCAAAACATGCGTACAAGTTCAAAAATGTATACAAACAATCTTCAAAACACCGATCCGAGGTCGTTTACCAAAAAACGTTGACCGTGGTCAACCTTATCCACATTTAAAGTCAAAAATCATTTTTTCTCAAAATTTCACATATAAACTTTTTTGTAAAACGACATTAACCACGCATGCGAGTTATTAATCATCAAATAAAACTATGAAAAGTCTCATAACACATAAAAAGACATCTAGTATATAAAATGACAGATCATGTTGTCATATAAAGGATTTAAACATTTCAAAAAGGAGTTATGATAATGGGTTGAATTCACATAGTTTAGCATATAATTATTCTCTAACTTAATGAGGTTTCACAGTCTTAAGTGAGTTAAATGATGTTAAATTGGCTCTAATGGTAATTTTTGTGTTTCACAGGAGTACAATGAGCTATTGATGACTTAGGACGGTGATCCGAGCGAAATTGAGGAATAACAGACCATGGGGTAATCTGAAGTGATTTGGAAGCTGGAAATTTGCCAAGACAAGAGGAAACCCCACTAGCGCGGGCATTAGCGCGAGACTAGCACGCCCGCGCTAGTCCAGTGAGCTGCCGGGCAGTGTTAAACCCCATTAGCGCGGGCTGTAGCACGAGACTAGTGCGCTCGCGCTAATTCTGACGAACATAAGACGTTGAGAAGGGTAAATTCGAGGGTTTGGGGTCAATCCACTTAACCTATAAAAGGTTCAACTCTTCCAAAGGAGCGGATTATCTAGGTTTTAAGTTTAGAGTAAGAAAAGGTAAGGGCAAGAAGCAAAGAGAGCAATTGGGCATCAATCTACATCTTCNGATTGGTTGATTAATCTCTATTTGTTCAACTACGTTCTTGTTGTAGTTAATTGAATGGCCATCAATTAGTTGTGCCTATTTATTATGTATCTATTTGAGAGAGAGTGAATATTTAGGTAGTTGTTTGAACACCACCACTCCCGGAGTATAGACGAAAGTCATAACCGAGGGTTTAGAGGTTGGATTAGAGATAACGATACCTCGGGTGCAATCTAAAGTGAGCTGTAATGCAATCTAGCTAGCGTAACTTGAGAGAGTGCGTCTAATAAATTGTCATAATTACTTGAGAGAGATTTATGGTAGCTGGATTGTTCATGATTGACAGACACAACTAATCAAACTATAANCCACCAAGTGATATGATATTCATAACTTTTGAGAAAGTTGATTATTGAGAATTTAGTAATCTAACAATAACAATTGATACGTTAGTTCCCTGTGGGATTCGATTCTACGCTAACTACTCAGATTATATTTGCAACGCCCGCTTAGTATTTTTATAAGACATAGTTGAACGTGATCAAATTTTGGCGCCATTGCTGGGGACTTAACGGTGTTATCAATTGGAGTTGGAAGAAATACAAAATTCTTAAATATAGTTAATTTTCTTCAATTTTCATCTATACATTGAAAGTTTAACGTTTGTTAACTGGGTTGTACAGGTGCATGCCTAGAAACTCATAGAGAACTGGTGAAGTATTTGAAGCCTTATCAGACCCCGAGAAAGTTTTCAAGGCCCTAAACCGGGCCAACCAGAAAAGCAAACAACAACCATCAATTGAACAACTTGAACCCGACATGGAAGATCCAAACAACAGGAACAACAATGGGGATGATGTGGTAGACCCAGTTGCGCTGATAGGGGCAGAGGCTCCTTTATATGAGTGGGCACAATACACGGCAGAGAATTTGGCCACTGCGATACTAGTCCCTCAAATACAGGCTGAGTCATTCCAAATTACAAATAATATGATGCACTTGTTGCAGAACAAGGGACTATTCTCAGGGTCATACATCGAAGACCCCCAACAACATTTGAAGAATTTACTGTCGATTTGCAAAACACAGAGGCAGCCAAACGTTACTCAGGAGGCAATAAAACTATTTTTGTTTCCATTCTCAGTGACTGGAGCAGCCCAGACTTGGCTAAACTCACTCCCCATCAATTCCATTACCACATGGGAGGAGTTATTTAAGCAGTTCATGAATAAATTTCATCCACCCAACAAGACAGCTCAACAAATTGATGAAATCTTAAGCTTCATAAAGAAACCAGTTGAAACATTGCAGGAGACATGGGAACGATTTAAGGGAATGCTGGTTATCTGTCCACACCATGGTATACCTGAGCAGATGTTGGGGAAACATTTTTATATGGGTCTGGCTGATACTGTAAAGGCAAATGTTGATGCTTCAGCTGGTGGAGCATTCTTGAGCAAAACATGGAGAGAAAGTCAGATCCTGCTTGATAAAATGGCGCAGAATTCAGGATGGACAACCAGGAATGCACCCATTACTCCTGTAGTTCACTCAGTGCCCTTCGATCCATCCAACACTATTGCGGAGAACGTGGCCACCTTGATAACACAGATGAGCATGCTAACTAAGAAGATGGAGGAATCAGGGAAAAAATAGCAGGTACACATCGTGGATACAGCCAATAAGGGCTTATGCACATCTTGCATTAGTCAACCATTTGGTAATCAGTGGAATGCAGAATGTGATCACCCTCCTTATCCAGAAAACATGAATCATGTGTCAAATTATGGAAACTAGAGACAAGGGGGCAAGAACTGGGGTCAGCAAGTTCAACCGTATAGACCACCTCACCAACAACAGAACAGTGGAAACATGGGTTTCATGAGACCGCAAGGTAATGTAGCACCATATCAAAGGCCACAAGGTTATAGCCATCAGAATCAACAACAATCATACCACCCTCCTCAGCATCAATAGGGGGGAAGGCAAGAAGATAGGTTTTCCAGGCTTGAAGCGATGATGCAACAGGTGATTGGCTCAACGGCCAAAATGAGCGAGAGAGTATATGTACATGATGCGGCTATTAAAAATATCGAAGTGCAGTTGGGCTAGATATCTATGGCAGTGAGCAATCGTCCTCTTGGGACTTTACTTGCAGACACTCAGGTGAACCCTAAGGACCATGGCCCGAAACAGATGATGGTAGTGAGTCTCCGCAATGGCCGGGACTTGGACTTGGAATAGGAATTGGCTCGTGAAAGCAGGCAGGTAGAGACACTAGTAACAGTGCCAATCGAACTTGATGATTCCATAAACCTAACCAAGGTAACAATACAACTGCTGAAGGAGAACTTAGTGAGCAGAGTGAGACTGAAAAGGAAGTGGAAATATCCCCAGAGCCAGTAGTTGAAGTGGGTGTTGAGAAAGAAAAATCCCAAGTCACTGGGAAGAAGAGACCACAAGCCCATTTCCCTCAAAGGCTGGCAAAATACCAAAAGGATGAACAGTACAAAAAGTTCTTGGATATGCTGAAGCAGATACAGGTGAACATTCCTCTAATTGATGCTCTGAAAGAGATGCCCGGGTATGCAAAGATGATGAAGGATTTGATGTCCAGAAAGTTCGATTTCCAAGACTTGGCGACTGTCAGTTTGACTCAGACTTGCAGTGCTGTGGTAACAAGACCAATAGCAGAGAAGTTGTCTGATCCAGGGAGTTTTACAATTCCCTGCACCATTGGTAATTTGGATTTTTCCAAAGCACTGTGTAATTTGGGGGCTAGCATTAATCTAATGCCCCTGGCTATTTATAAGAGATTGGGTATTGGTAGAGCCAGGCCAACTTCCATGTTGCTGCAACTGGTTTGATAGGATGGTGAAGAGACCGTCGGGGATTCTGGATGATGTCCTAGTGCAAGTGGGGAAGTTTGAATTCCCTGCTGACTTTGTGATACTAGACTGTCGAGCGGATGAAGAAATTCCCATAATCTTGGGCAGGCCATTTTTGGCCACTGGCAGAGGGAGCTCAAGATGTGGCTGAATGATGAAGAAATCACATTTAACGTGTAGAAGTCCATGAGGCGACCGAGTGAGTTTGCCAACTGCTCTTTAATTGATGTTGTTGATGTGATAGTTGAGGAAGATCATGCAGCCTTAACCACTGAGGACCCTCTCGCTGCATGCATTATGAACTTAGATGCGGTAAATGGGAAGGAATTGGCAGAGTGGGTGCTAGCACTTGAAGGTAAGGGAGTATGGTCGAGGGCTCTTGAGTATGAACCATTGCACTTAGAGAAAAGAGAGAGCCCACCAACAAAACCTTTTGTGGAAGATCCTCCCAAACTAGAGTTGAAACCATTGCCAGCCCATCTCAGGTACGCATTTCTAGGCCCCAATATCACACTACCTGTTATTATCTCATCTAGTTTGCTAGATGTGCAGGAAATCAGTTGTTACAGGTACTTTCAGAATGCAAGACTTCCATTGAATGGACCATGGCAGATATCAAAGGGATCAGCCCAGCATATTGCATGCACAAGATTCTCCTGGAAGAGGGACACAGACCTTCCAGGGAACATCAAAGGCGCTTGAACCCAAATATGAAGGAGGTGGTGAAGAAAGAGATAATCAAGTGGTTAGATGCGGGAATAATTTTCCCCATCTCTGATAGCAGCTAGGTTAGCCCAGTGCAATGTGTTCCAAAAAAGGGTGGCATGACGGTTGTCGAGAATGAAAAAAATGAATTAATATTGACAAGAACCGTCACGAGCTGGAGAATATGCATGGATTACAGAAAGTTGAATCTCGCCACCCGAAAAGACCACGTCCCACTTCCCTTCATTGATCATATGCTCGACAGGCTTGCAGGGAGGTCTCGCTTCTGTTTCCTGGATGGATACTCAGGGTACAACCAGATTTCAATTGCCGCGGAAGATAGGGAAAAGACCTCCTTCACATGCCCTTACGAGGTATTTGCCTTCAGGAAGATGCCATTTGGCCTTTGCAATGCACCAGCCACATTCCAACGGTGCATGATGGCCATATTCAAATACATGGTGGAAGATATTATGGAGGTATTCATGGATGATTTCTCAGTAGTGGGAAGTTCATTCGAGGAGTGTCTAGCAAATTTAACCCGTGTCCTAAAGAGGTGCATCGAGACGAATCTTGTACTTAATTGGGAGAAGTTCCACTTCATGGTACAAGAAGGGATCGTCTTGGGGCACTTGGTTTCAAGTAAGGGAATTGATGTGGACAAATATAAAGTAGATGTGATTGAAAATATTCCACCTCCCACATCAGTCAGAGCTGCGTAGCTTCCTTGGCCACGCTGGTTTCTACCTGCGATTCATCAAAGACTTCTCCAAGATCGCCAACTCCCTCTGTAAGTTGCTTGAAAAAGATAACCCCTTTATATTTTCTAATGATTGCAAGGTAGCGTTTGAGGAGCTTAAAAAGCGGTTAGTCATGACACCAATCATTGTTGCACCCGACTGGGAGCAACCTTTTGAACTTATGTGCGATGCCAGTGAATACGCAGTGGGAGCCGTGTTGGTTCAGCGCAAGGATAGAATAATGCACCCAATTTACTACGCAAGTAGGACTTTGAGTGGACCTCAGCTGAATTACACGGTGACAGAAAAGGAAATGCTGGAAGTAGTGTTCGCTTTTGACAAGTTCAGGTCCTACCTGATTGGGTCGAAGGTGGTGGTGTACAAAGATCATGTAGCCATCAGATACTTTGTTGAGACAAAGGAATCTAAGCCGCACCTAATTCGTTGGGTGCTGCTTCTTCAGGAATTTGACTTGGAGATTCGTGATCGCAAGGGCACGGAAAACCAAGTAGCTGACCACTTTTCACGACTTGAAGGTGCCGAGAATGCAACTGAATCGGAGGATATTCTGGAAACCTTTCTAGACGAGAAGCTACTCGCCATGAGCGTAGAAGATGTGCCATGGTATGCAAATATTGCAAACTACCTAGCCAGTGGTATTGAACCTTATGAAAACTCTGGTGTTCAAAAGAAAAAGATTTTATCGTGATAGCCGAAATTACTATTGGGATGAACCTCATTTGTTTAAAGTTTTCATTGATAACATGATCCGGAGGTGCATCCCCGAGATAGAACAATTTGCTATTTTGCAGGCTTGTCACGCAGCTCCCTATAGAGGACATTTCGGAGGAATCCGGACAGCAGCTAAGGTGTTGGAGGCTGGATTTTACTGGCCCACTGTGTTCGGAGATGCTCATCAATGGGTGAAGGGCTGTAACGAATGCCAAAGGACGGGGAACATATCCCGTCGTCATGAGATGCCCATGAATCCAATACAAGAGGTAGAAGTGTTCGATGTTTGGGGGATAGATTTCATGGGCCCCTTCGTCAGCTCCTACGGCAATAAGTACATACTTGTTGTTGTAGATTACATGTCCAAATGGGTAGAAGCTGCAGCGTTCCCCACCAATGATGCACTAGTGGTGGTGGAGTTCTTAAAAAAAATATATTCACCCGTTTTGGGACCCTAAGGGCCATTATTAGTGACGGAGGAACTCATTTCTGCAATCGTGTCTTCGAGAAGATTCTTGCTAAATATGATGTGCGCCACAAGGTGGCAACCCCCTATCACCCTCAAACAAGTAGGCAGGTTGAGGTCTCCAACCGTGAAATAAAGAGTGTGCTGACCAAAACAGTTAACGCCACAAGAACTGATTGGGGGAAGAAACTTGATGACGCACTCTGGGCCTATAGGACCGCATTTAAAACACCAATCGGTATGTCTCCATAACAGTTGGTATTCTGTAAGGCCTGTCACCTACTTGTGGAGTTAGAACATCGAGCATGGTGGGAATTGAAGCAGTTGAACCTGGATCTCGATACTGCTGAAGAAAATCGAGTCACAGAGTTACACGAGTTGGAAGAGTTCAGAGGACAAGCATTTGAAAGCATCAGGTTATATAAGGAAAGAATGAAGAGATTACATGATAAAAACATTGTGGACCGAGATTTCAAACCAGGGGACAAGGTATTGCTTTACAATTCAAGATTAAGATTGTTCCCGGGTAAGCTCAAGTCCCGATGGTCTGGACCTTTTAAAATGGTCAACGTGTTTCCTTCTGGTGCGGTGGAAATTACTGCTGATGATGGGTCTAACGCCTTCAAGGTCAAAGGACAAAGATTAAAAAGGTATGTGGGAATGAATGAAGCCAGTGAGCTGGCTACTGTGCACCTGCTTGAACCTAAAAGGCTGAATGATTCTTAAATTGCGTTCATTTTGCGTCGTGTCGTGACGGTAAATCAGGCGCTTCATGGGAGGCAACCCATCGATTGTTGTACGCGTCGTGCCGCGACGTTAAATCCAGTGCTGGTTGGGAGGAAACCCAACATACATAGTGTTATAAATAAAGAATTAATATATATATATACATATATTGGCTGACGACGAGAGTAGCGCGACCGCGCTAATCGCGCGCTAGAGGTCGCGCTAGTGATGTTTCACACTGCCTCCAACGCATAGCCACTAGCGCGGCCGCGCTAATGGTGTTTCTCACTGCCTCAAAACCCCTGGACTAGAGCGACCGCGCTAACCTAGCGCTAAGGTCGCGCTAGTCCGTCTCGACATAGGCAAGTTTTTTTTTTCGAATTTTTTTTTTATCTATTTACTTACACTGATTTTTTCCCATCCACCTAATTACACCCCCCCCCCCCCCACACACACACACAATCGACACACCTCTCCCGTTCTCAATAAAACTCTATTCCTCACCACAAACCCTCCCCATTCTTCTTCTTCTTCTTTTACTCTTTAATCTTCCACCCTCAAAGAAGGCAACCACCCTCAAGAACTCCAACATCTAAGAATTCTTCAACACCTACTACTTCATCTCTATCATTAACCTCACAGGTATGTATCTCTCACCTTAATTTTTCTCTTATTTTTGTAATTTTTTTTATGTACTCCATCTTGTATGTTTCTCTTCCATTTGTGTACATTAGTTGATTTGTGTGGGTAGTAGTTGATTTTTGTTGATAATGGCTGACATAGGGAGTGTGGGATGTTATGACTATATTCGAGTTCGAATGGGGATGACTCCATGGCCACTATTTAGTCTTTAGAGTTTTTAAATTGTTATGCCCACCATTTATTTGTTGAAAGACCCCAATGGAGGGAAATAAAGTGACCCGGTTGTGGTGAAGTCTGAGTAACCACAATTAAGTCACCCCGTTGTACTGAGCTGATAATATGTCAATTGTAGGTACAATGCCTCCACGTAAGCGCCAAGCTACAGGAGCCTCTTCCAGTCATACATCTAGAACCTCTACCGGAGGAAGGCCACGAAAATCCATTGACTCGAGGCCGTTCAACAATCAAAAATTTGTCTCAGCAAAGGCACATGACAGATTTGCTGAGAAACAGGATAAAACTGCTATACCCGAGCAGGCTATGGACTCTGTAGCCATTAGGATGAACTGCCCCAGAATGTACGAGGTCTTGATGCAGCGTCTCCTGGACATTTTCTTTGAGGAACTGGACGAGGCAAATGACATGATGGTCAGGGAGTTTTATGCAAACGCTCCAGAGCATGACAACTATGTTGTGACAGTGCGAAGAAGACCGATGAATTCCTCAATAGAGCACATCAGAACAATGTACAGGCTTCCTCCACCAGCAGCGGGTTACGTAGATGCCTACCAGACCTATAGCAGTAAAATGACCCCTTGGGATACATTCACCCCAACCATATGTCGACCGGGCATTGAATTGAAATGGTACAAGTATGGCAACAAGTTCCACTCTTCGGGCCTCAAGTTTGAGGCAAAATTCTGGTTGTACCTCATTAACAGTCGATTATTGCGTCCAAGAACACCTCAGAGGTGAACATTCATCGGGCATGTCTGATTTGGTGCTTCATGGTAGATGAGCCGTTTGATGCGGCACAGTTAATTCATGAGGATATGTTCAACCGCATGAAGGTCCAGAGGTATGGGTTCTTTTACCCATCACTTGTCACTCGACTGTGTGCTGTGGCTGGGGTGCCAGGCGACTTTGCTTTTGATGGTCGGGTACTTGCGTTGCACCCCTTTAAAGCTGAAAGAGTCACGACTGGAAGGGAGGCAATGGCAGGGAGCTAGTGGGGCATGACTCTGAAGAAGAGGAAGCAGAGGAGGAGCATCACCAAGGAGGTGAGGAAACAGAGCATATGGAGGATGAGCCAGTTGTGGACGTTGGAGGCCTGTCTAGAGCAAGGCGGAGCCAGCGGTTGGATGACCTAGAGCACGATGTGGCCAGGTTGAGAACCTTAGTGACTGACCTAGGGACCCGAGTGGATGAAATGGCCACCAAACACAAGTAATCAGAGAAGAAGATAATGGGCTGGCTACGCGCCCTGGGTCATGCTTGCAATGTCAACCCAGACACAGTCTCCGACCAAGAGTGAGCTGCCAGAGAAGTCCCTTTACCTTACTCTATCATTTTAATTGTCCATGAGGACATGTCCTCGTTTAAGTGTGGGGTGGGGGACGGTTTCCCTGTTGTATTGTATGTTGTACAAATTGTGAATTATGTGTTGTAGTTGTTTTGGTTAACATATTCGAATTGTAGTTTGCTTTATGTTTTTGGTGTACTTTGTTTTAGTTATTGACAGTAACAGTAATAGTAATCAAGTCGTCTTGGCCCGACGACGGATCCCTTCGCGGGGTTCTTGAGGGTCCAAGTCGATCGAAAAAAAAGAAAAAAATCAGAAAATTTAGTGGACTCCTCCTGATGACGGATTTCTTAGGTAGTTTTCTTGAAGGAAGTTAGTCCAAAGAAAATACCAAAAAGATTTTTTATTTTCTTTGTAGGTAGTGTAGTAATTCCCCCTTAATTTTTCTTTTGACCGCGGTTCTTTTCCAAAGGTTTAGCTTGAACCGGGTATAGCTAGCTTCTTCTTTTATTTTTTAGTTATTAGGAATCCTTTGGGCAAGCTGCTGAATGATAAAATGCTACCCTTAGTGTGTTACACCCAAACACCATGAATCCTAGAGTGTGACGCTTAGGCTCACCTGTTGACTCTTGGAGATTGCCTTAATGGTGCATGTTGCTTTTGGATTGAATTATGTGCCATGTGTGTGTGAGGTATTGTGCATCTATTCTATGTCCGCATTTGGTACCTAAAACTTTCCCCGTGTGTACAAATCAAAATAGAAGTTTGTTTAGTCTTAGAAGGGATATAGGCATTTCTTTGTTAAGCCAGACACCAATACATACCTACATGAATGTAATTAACCATAGTCAAACCCTTTGAGCTTATAAGCTTGTTTCTTTGATAACCACATTATAAACCATAACCAATTGTTTGAATAGCGAGATTGTTTGAACCGGGTACTTTTCATGAGCACTTGAACACTTGAATTGTTAGCAGATATATAAAAGTAAAAGTGTGGGGTGGTGGTTTGAGTTTTAAGAAAAAAAATCAAGGAATAGAAGAAAAAATGCAAAAGTGAAGGAAGAAGAAAAAAAAAAATATATATATATATATATATATAGAAAAATAAAGAAAGAGGACAATAATTCATGTAGTCATTGATAATTAGTGGCATGGGGTAAGTATGAAATGAAGCAGGGTGAATGTTCTGGCCAAGCATGAAAATGTGCTGATTGTGAAGGTAATTGTATTAAAAGTGCTTAGGGAGGTTAGTCACTATACCCAAAATGCATCCTACCCGTCCCTTAGCCTACATTACAACCAAATAAAGACCTATTGATCTTAGACAGAATGAACTCAATTAGTAGAGTATTACATTACGGGCAAGCCTATGGCGTATCTGTGTGACATATGAATATTTTTTTTGAGAGTGAGTGAATTCTTTCGATTAAAAGTTCCTGTGTTCGGAATATTATCTTTTAATGAACTACTCTCAACTGTGTGAAGTGAGGGCATATGATTTATGAAACAGAGGTAAGTCTTGACCTCCTCGTAGTATTTCGAGGAAGTAAGATTATAGCAGTGCATGTGAGAGTCATTGTGTGAGGCATAGATGTTACACTGATAGGTGCATTGCTTGTAAAACGTTTGTGGTGTGACACCATAGGGGAGTGTTTGATGTAAAGAAACCTTGTAGGATATAGTGGATTGCTCGAGGTCTAGCAATGAATTAAGTGTGGGGTGTTGATAATGGGCTCAATTCACGTAGTTTAGCATATAATTATACTTTAACTTAATGAGGTTTCACAATCTTAAGTCAGTTAAATGATGTTAAATTGGCTCTAATGGTGATTTTTGTATTTCACAGGAGTAGAATAAGCTATTGAGGACTTAGGATGGTGATTCGAGCGAAATTGAGGAATAACAGACCATGGGGTAATCTGAAGTGATTTGGAAGCTGGAAATTTGCCAAAACAGTTGGAAACTCCACTAGCGCGGGCATTAGCGCGAGACTAGCGTGCCCGCGCTAGTCCAGTGAGTTGTCGGCCAGTGTTAAACCCCATTAGCACGGGCTGTAGCGCGAGACTAGCGCGCCCGCGCTAATTCCGACGAACATAAGACGCTGAGAAGGGTTAATTCGGGAGTTTGGGGTCAATCCACTTAACCTATAAAAGGTTCAACTCGTCCAAAGAAGCGAATTATCTAAATTTAAGTTTAGAGTAAGAAAAGGCAAGGGCAAGAAGCAAGGAGAGAAATTGGCATCAATCTACATATTCTTCTCTTGCAAATTCGATCATTGTTATGAATTCTTTTATCGTTTTCAGTATTGCTATGAGTAGCTAAATATTTTAATCTAAGGTTTTGGTGGAACCTGTTGGGGAATGACGCTGTTGTGATATTAATATAGTCTTGATTGGTTGATTAAACTCTATTTGTTCAACTACATTCTTGTTGTAGTTAATTGAATGGCCATCAATTAGCTGTGCCTATTTATTATGTATCTACTTGAGAGAGGGTGCATATTTAGGTAGTTGTTTGAACAACACCACTCCTGNCAAACTATAGGAAGTATCCAAGAAAGAAGTTCACAAACAGGGAAAACCATAACCTTAGACCTTTATTACAATTGTTTACACCTCATTGTTAGTTAATCTTTAGTTTATTAATTTTGTTAAGCTGTAGTAGTAAAAACACCACCAAGTGATATTCATAACTTTTGAGAAAGTTGATTATTGAGAATTTAGTAATCTATCAATAACAATTGATACGTTAATTCCCTACGGGATTCGATTCTGGGCTAAATACTCAAATTATATTTGCAACGCCCGCTTAGTCTTTTTATAAGACATAGTTGAGCGTGATCAAGTTAGCATGTATTCTTTTCGTCGTAATTTATATAACGTACACTTTGTATAAGGAACACTTCACCCTTAGACATAATTTTCAAACAATTATCGTTCCTTACTTTTTAATTTATGTGACATAATTTGAATCGACACGGAGTCTAGAAAAAATGAAGATTTTTTAAATTTATGATTTTAAACATGTCATAATATTTGTATGGCTGTAAAACTTTTATAACTTGTGACCTTAAATCTGACATAACATTTCTGTGGCAACAAAAAATCTCAGTAAAGTTAATTGTTTCCAAATATAAAAATATGTAATTTTTTTTGCATGAATTAATAAGAGAATAATGTCACATATACTGGAATAAAGAGAATACATTTGATATAACCTTGACTTCTTTCACTAAAATAAAAAAATTTAAAAATAATAAATTAAATATAAGAAAAGTTCGTTCCACTTAAAGCACAAAAGAGCCGTTTACAATACTGAAATTAAGAAAGTGTCATTTTTAGAATCTCTTGTGGGTAAAAGATATATCTCTTATGTGTAAAAATAAAAAGATAGTCATAAAACTAAAAACAAGTCGGTAAAAACCCAAAATTATAATACTCTTTTCTTATTTAAACAAAGGGGCTAGAGTTAGATATTGATGACCTCTCTCACTGTGTCAAATTCTTTTACATAAATTACTCTGAATTTTTCTCATCTCAAAATTATATGAATCCCTTTTAACTTGTAAAATTCCGCAAAAATCATAATTTGAAAGGAATTCTGACACGGATAACGTAAAACAGAACGGAAGTCCCAATTTAAAAGGAGTAGAAACAAATGTTCAAAACTAAGGTTGCATTTGCTTCTCAATCTCTCAATAAAAATTGAACTCAATTCTTTAAAAATTCAAACAAAACATTTCTTTCTAAAAATGGAGTATTGAGTCTGCAGCCAAATCAGTTATTGAAAACTTGGAACAATCGCCACCTGCTCTACATAAACGTATTTAATTATAAGGAAGAGTTTTTACAAAAAAAAAATTGGAAAGAAACTCCAATGACTCTAGGCAAACTTATTAAATGGATCGGTTTCACAACTTTGACAAAAGAATGATGAAAATTAAGGAGAAGCATTGAAACAGAGGTTTCTTCTATTGGTGACAAAAGCTAAAAACCTTAGGGTAGGTCACAAGTCATAAATACAGTAACCTCTGATAAGACATTACAAATTTCGAGCCATTATAATGATTGAGAAGCTAAGGAAATTAGAACAGCATGTCATGAATGGATAACCAAATTTACCCTTTTTCTCTAACAAATACTACTAGCTGGACCTGGACACAGACAGACCCTGTTACTTAATTACATATACAAATTTACATTTACTTTCACCATAAATTCCAAGACCTGCAAATGCAGTCAGTCCATTCACGTTGAGACAAGCTTCATCATGACTAAAGTCAGAAACTGCATTGGTTTCTGCTATACAAAAATATAGCCATCAATGGGAAAGGGAAACCACAATAATCCTAACGGCAAGAGTGGGTGAGGATTAAACATGAAATCTAACTCCACTTGCACTCTTCAAGTTGGAATTTTTTTTTTATAATCGCTACTGTTTGAACTCATTATGTGACACATCAATAAGATTATACTATATGTCAAAGCATAGTTTTTGACAAAGTAAAAAATAATGGAGATTATTTTGATAGATAATTCTTGAGTAAGCCAGAAACATGGTGAGCTACCCATAAGGAACCAGCCTCCGTGCAAGAAAAAGCATGAGTATAACCCTCTCGTTCAACTCTTAGGACAGCACCTGGAACATTATTGGATATCTGTAACCACAAAATTCGCATTTAGCAATAGAATTGCTTCTGTAAAATGTCAATAACATAAAGAAAATTAGTCATTATAGTTTGCAATTACAAAAAACAACTTCATTTGGCACAATGGGATCATGTGAAAATCATGGTGGTTTCATGGCAGTTTGCTACTATTCCACCAGGTACATGCTACTTCCCACGAGAGAAAGGTCTCGTACCATAGTTGTCAAACTTAGTCTATCCTAAGGTCTTCATGAATTTATCCCTCCTAGGAATGGTCATCTTCGGCATAAAGATCAACTTGCGACGTGCCATCTTGAATTCACCTGTCTGCGTTATAGCCTGTTTCTCCTAGCTGAAAAGTGCTTTTTGAGAAAAAGCAGAAGCAGAAAAAAGATAGCTTCTTTCCGGAAACACTTTTTAAAAGTTTAGTCAAACACTAATTGCTACTTAGAAGTACTTTTCAAATTCATTATCTAATCATAAACTACTTTTCACCAAAAGCAATTCTAAAAAAAAAAAACTTTTCAAAACAACTTGGCCAAACAGGCTATAAGTAACTGTAACTGCACATCGATAACTAGTTATCCTCGCCGCTACTAACAACTTCTACATGATTTTTTTTTAAATATTCATTGGTATTAGGGTGACTTGTAGATAAGGACAAACACGTTTGAGGAAGGCACTCAAGCATTTATTTATGTATATGAAGTGAACCACATATTCAAAGTTGAAACCAACAAGGATAGGCCGGCCATTAGGGCAAGACAAACAGTGTATCCCACATAGCTTTCTATTACTGCAATGTTTTTCCAGACTGATACGTAAACTAGGGGAAAATACATCACTTGCTCAGGCGTCAGGCTTCACGTGCCACCTGAATAACCCTCATATGTACATCCAGTTTAACCATAGAATTTGGGAGTTCTTTTCCAAATTTTATTTTTTAAAATCTCTTTGTTTATAGATTTTAATCATTTTTTATTGTTGTAGATTTTGAAATCCCAAAAACAGCTCTACAGTAGTTTTTGAAATTCATCAAGTTATCTACTAACAAAACTTCAAAATTCTTTTCAAGTAAAATGCATGTCCAAACACAAATTCAACTTTCATATACTATTTTTCATCTAATCTTTAAAAACTCATTTTTTTCACAAATTTCAACCAAATCTATGTCCAAACGCTAGCGTAATATCTAGGCAACTCAAGTAGACAACACCCACTCACTCCATCACTTTGGGACATCAAAAAAAGGATATACACTAAGGAGTCGTTTGGTATGAGATATAAGAAGGTATAGTGCTGGTATGAAAATTTAATATCACCTTAATACTTTGTTTGATTAGTAAACCTAGTATAAGTTATCCCGGGATTAAAATTAGAGCCGGGATTTATACCTTGTAGAGGGTGGGGTAATTACTGCCGGGATAATTTATACCTTCTTCTTAGGAATTATGAAATTGTCATTTTTAATATAACATACCAAACAGTGGATAAAAACAGTACCAACATAACTAATTCCAACATAAGCCGTGTTCAAACCAATCTATTATTGCACACATGTCAAGATTAACACGGATTGACAATCTTTACTTCATTGCGTAATCTAAAATTCTTCATCTCTAACTCATAGCTGCTTTTTCACTTATTGTGTACGTTGTCAATCTCCATTTCACAAAAAATGAGTTAATCCACTTCCTGTTTCTTTGAAAAATGATCAAACAACTATGGTTTTGAGTAAGGTAATCAAGTTGTGGCAGGAGCTTATATCCTTCAGCAACACCAACAGAATTTACGACTAGATACATTTATTCTTAAACAGTAAATTTATAAATATTAGTTTCAAGCTCAAAATATTATGGAGGGACATCAGATGATAAAAAATTAATAATGAATAGAATGATAACCTGCGAAATCATACTTGATGTCTTAAACATCATGCTCATTTCTCTTACTTTCAAGATGCAGTAATTTCGACCACACTGTAGAATTGAACTAGAAGTCCTAGATTTTATCTCATTTCTCATTAAATTATTTCTTACAGTCTTCAACTAGACATAAGCTCAAAAAAGCCAGTTCTCACAGCATGCACAGGGAAATGACAATAAACCATAAATAGTTTTCAAAATGCTGATCAGATTCGGATCAACCATTAATAAGACACCATAGAGAGAGTAAATCTTTTTAGTTTCACATTGCAAACATAAAAGGAGAAATATGCTACAATGAAATAAGACATTATTTACCTCTTCATAAATATGTAAGGGACCCCAGTGATCGTCGACGCCAAACAAAAATGCCATCTGACTTTTCTTTTCCCTCATAAATGACCAATCAGGTACCTCAGAAAGCTAATCCAGACGGGAAAAATTCATAATCAGGATAGACTGAGAAAACTTCTATGGAGGAATACAGATGTGCATGGACTTGGGGCAGTTGGGTGGGGGGGTAATTTCTTTCTTTTTGGTCATGTTTTAGCTTCTTGTTAAATGCTTTTCTATGGGAGTATTCCTGCTTGTCATGCAGCTGTTTTGCCACAAAAATCAAAGGTTTTTTCACCTCTTTATGAAAACTTAAGAGTCTATAGCAATCTCTTCCATAGGCACCATCATCTTTAACAAGAATATTTTTCATGAAAGATGTTTTGGAACTTAATAAACACGTGATTAGGTTGCACTGGATCAGATAACGGATACCCTTGGAGCAACATCATGATAATGTGACAAGGAGAAACTTACCTTTTCAAATTCGGTCATTGCCATGTATAGAATGTTCTGAATGGCATGGTACTGAAAAGCATATTGCAGTTGCCAACAATTATTAGTATTAAAGCTAACAATAGATATAGATGGCTGATTTCACAATATCTAATATCACAAAGAACAGAAAGCAAAGTTCGTTTTTCGACCAAAACTGTAACAAAACAAATGAAGAAAAGGGAGTTAATGATTTTATACTTCAACATGTGCTCCTCAAGGTTACCCAAGTGTTAAAATAACATGTGCCAAGTTTGAGGGTCCTAAAGTGTTAAAATAATCCCCAAGATGAGTTATGTGGAAATATGGAGATAAAATAATGCACATATTCGACAGAAGGCACAAGCAGCACATATAAAGGAGAATAATGAGATATACATCGAGATTGTCTGGTCATGTCCAACTTGGACCTCCAATTTTACCGGTTCGTAAGTGTGATGTAACAGTCCAGCCCGCTAGTGATATATTGTCCGCTCTGGGCCTAGGCCCTCATGGGTTTAAAACGCGTCATAGGGTCTAAGGCTTGTTAACTTATATACTCAGCATCCGTCTTGTGTTTTGTCGATATGGGACTCTGCCTAAAGTATGGGGTGTTACATGTGACAACATTATGGCTGAAGGTACGGGAACAAAATAGATCCTAAAACACATGGAGGAAGTCCCAAAAGACCAACAATTTCTAGGAATTCATACGGACTAAGCAAAAAATAAAATACAACGAAAGAGCAAGGTGTCTTTATTTTTATGCCTACTCATTGAATTATAGTTGTTATTAGGACACTTACACTAGGTTTGATGTATGAGAGGAGTGTTATAAGTTTGTAAGAGATCGCATAAAAGTGCAAGGATGTATGTGACATTTAGAGAATCTCTAGTTTTAGAGAATCCCTAAGTTGTCCTAAAAGAAATTAGTAAGTAACGGAATGAAATTAGCCCAAATATGGAGCCAAAGAATATTGAGGATTCATATAGCTGATCAAAACTAGTTTGGAACTAAGATGTTAACTTTCTTTTAAGACTATGGTGTTTGGCACAACTTGTGCGCACCTTGACTAATTTCACCATGTACCTACTACCTCTCGCCAACATAGGTAGCCGATGTGCCTACCAAGGCTGAGACGAGAAGAAATCACTTAGTGAATTTTGCCTCTGCTTGAATTTGAACTTGAGACCTCATGGTTCTTCCACTCCATCGACCGTGGGTGCTTAGAACTGCAGTGTAATTATTCTCGTAAAATATAGGATTTGTCTGTGTTTGACTACATAAGTCATCTTAAGTTTGATGGCTTTGAAAGGGTAAAAAAGACAATGATCTTTACCATCGACGTGCTTTGACTTTTCAAAATTGTTTAGATAAGAACTTTGACTTGGCATTTCGGGGAAGAATTAACTTACAGATCAACTTGGCTTGTCGAACTCATTATTATTCATCCAAAACAAAAATGAGTAACCGGTTGGATCTAATACTTCAGATCTGATTACCAACAGTGTTAAAGAGAATCAGAAGAAATTGACCCTCACCCTGAGGACATGTTTACAGAGAGCCTCCACTGCAGGTGGGGACCAGGACTTCCCCACAGATCTTTTCACCAGAAATCTGGAGATCCAGGCTGGTAACAGTGCCAGAATTGCTGCAAGTGAGCTTAGGCCCGTACATAAAGTGCGAGATCTACAGAAGTTATAACCGAAGAACATCAAATTTTGTCACTGTAATTGCATGAGGAAAACAATGCCTACACAAATGTCGCACACAAACAGGAAAAGTAATGGTAATATACTCAAATAAAAGTGCCTCTAGATTTGTTTATTGGATACTTTGAATAGATGCCACATATTCCTAAATGAATAAACTAGAAACTGTCAAAACTCTAAACCACAATTCAAGCTCAAAGAGATTCGTAAAACAAGATAAACAAAAAACAAAACAGTGACAATAACCAGTTGCAAGCAGTCAGCAGATTGGACATACAAACTAGAAGAACAGAAGTTACAGGTTGAAAAATAAAAGCTACTATAGCTAGTGACTAGTTGGAAATGTTTATCAAGTCATATGATCTGCAAAGAGAATTTGAAATTTTAAACAAAATGCAATCTGATATTCTGATCACATGCTCACTGCCCGAAGTAATGTGATATTAATGGGATTCTATAACTGTTTCATTGATAATTGAAAACAAAGGTTCAGTAGTCTGCAGTAAGAGAAAAAGCAAAAAAATGATTGGTCTTCAAACGGCAAGGAAGGAAAATAAACAGCTAAAGTACAAAGCTCTCACTTCACTTAGGAAACAGACCAGGAAAAAATCAAAGAGATTTACTCTGCAATCTTCTTAATAATAGCTTGTGTTGAAGACTTTGTGTTTACAGCTAGAAATGGATACAAGCAAATGCAGTATGTCACCTAGAAAAAAATAGAAATATCAGAATGAGGATTTTGGGGTAATAGTGAAAAACCTTGTACCCAATATAAAGAGGATGTCTTCACCTTTTCCTGGAATCTCCGAAAAATGTCCAGAGATATGTATGAGCCAATAGAATGACCAACCTAAGAACGGAAATCAAAATCACAACACGTAAAACTTCTAATACATGCAGAAAACGAGAACCTGACTATCTAACATTGATAAAAAGTTCCATTTCTTCTTATTGATTTTTGTGAGTTTGGATTGAGATCTGAATTTAACAATGAAATGATGGTTCAGAATGAGAATCCAAATAACACGCACATAAGAGCATATATTAGTGCAACTTCTGAACTTACCAGTACTAGAGGAACTTCAACATCCTGAAGCTCATGCTTTATGAAGTTCAGCTGGAAAAGAGGATTTTGAAACAAAATTAAATCAAGAATGAAGACTGATATAGACTAGTATTTTGAATTGCATTTTGGGGCAAGTCCCGGGCGTGAATTGGGGCGAGGCATACCAAAAACGTATAGTGGCGGTATTAGGGGACATAGGTTCTGTTGGTGATGTACTTTCAAGGCTATGTTGCGCGGCCTCTCCAAAATAGCGCCCCGCACCCGTGTCGTATCCTCCAAAAATGCACTATTTTTGAAGGATCCAGCATGCACCCACTGACATTTTTGGAGAGTCCGAGCAACATAGTTTCAAGGTTTTGCACCTCTCAAGTACAAGAAGAGAGAAAAATAAAAGCATCCCGCTAAAGTTTTTCATAAAACTAGTGAAAGTGTTCTTCAAACTCACGTGAAAAGAATGTAAGATGAAAAGAACCTTTCCCACTCGTTCTTCAATCCCGCAAGATTCCAAGAAGCGTTGGATAAAGGAGGAAGAAGGAAATAAAAGTCTTTATTTTCAGCATATTGAGCCCTTTAAATGGACCTTGCAATGAGTAAAATTGATGAGATGAAGGAAAACTACTCGTAATTAAACTAGAATAAAAATAAGGTTAAGAAAACCTATCCTAACTTAAATAGGAGAAAGAATTCTAGCAAGGATGGGATACCAACTAATAATCCTACTTTGACTATAACTACAAATATAATCCTACTAAAACAAGAATTAAATTACCAGAAAACAAGAAATAAGAAATCATAATCTTTAAGGAAAAAAATAATAATCATGGATGGATTCTTGAACTTCTTGAATTTCTTGGATATTTAGCATTCTTGATCTTGCTTCAGTTGGGCAACACCCTAGAAAGTGAGGCACAAGCCCAGGCGCAAAGCGCCCTGAACCTGAAGAAATCTAGCTAAAGGAAGGAAATGATGCCTTTCTTAAGGCACAATCATCTTCCTTTACACTTTTCTCTTGCTACTATATTAGCTTTTGGATATTAATATTTTTATGTTCCACTGCCTTTGGCACGTTATTTTTTCTGATGTTGATTCACCTTCTTTTTGCCGCTTTTTGTGGGGTTTGTAGCAAAATCTGCTATGTTGCTCATTTTCCAATTGAATATATCATGCTTCTCAAAAGCTTCTCTTTGATCAGCATAAAGTTAACTATGAATTTGATTAATCCTCAATTTTTTATTTTCTTCTTATAGTTTACATGCATTGTCTCGTCACATTTCTCTTCTTTTTCTTTTAAATGTCTTAGTCTCATTTCTCATGCAGACAAATATAAGCATACATTGACATGAAGGGGGCTATAAAATTATGAGCAACAACGATCTTGCATAAGGTATACGATCATGACTTCGAATAAGAAGTATTTTAGATGCAAGTTTGTAACCAAGAATGTAGTGGCACAATCAAAAGATTGAGGCAACATTCACCTATGATTCTATTCAGCGTAACGCAAGTACGTCAGAACTCTTAACCAAATCAGATGCATCAGTATATTTAAAAGAGAAAGCACCTGCAGGACTAGTAAGGAAGTTAATAAAACATCTACTTTTCCATCCGTCCAACTACTAGACATAATTGAACCATACTGCTTCCAAGATTTTTCATATTAATCTAACATCCAAGTTCTCAACTCATGTATTCAGGGAGGCACAAAACTCTGACATAATTTGCATTTCCCTCAAATATTGCCAAATAATATGGATCATTTGCGACACTAAACGAGATAACACTTGAGAAAAAAACCATACCAATTCACTGACAAACTTATATTTCCTCTTTCTTCTATTTGGAGTTAAAAATAGTTTGTCTTGCTTGAGCAATAACAAATCGTCCATTAGAACTCTAGCCTTTGCATGTAAATTGCCAAGTTGGAGAAGAACCAAATTCACTACCCATATTACCATATTCGGATGCAACAAATCGTGTTTCTTCCAAAGTAGTATTTTGCTTGGTTGTATGTTCTGAACATGAAATAATGATTCAACTACTTCATCCGGCACTTCCGGACAAGGATTTGTGTTTATGGACGCCTACTAAATGTTTCAATCTAGTAACTGTATTGTTGCATTGTTGGTTACAAAACTTGCATCAAAAGTACTTCTCATTAGGGGTCATGATTGTATACTTCCATGCAAAATCTTTTCTACTCAAATTTCTAGAGCCTCTTTTATCCATTCTCAACTATAATTTGTCAATATAAAATTTAAGTTTGCCTGGGAGAGAAATGCGAGAGAAATGAGACATGAACAGGACATGCAAAACATAAAAGGAAAATAAAAATAAAGAACCAGTGACAAGTAAAGGACCAATAATAACCAACAACAAACAAAGTACTTCAAGAAAATCCAACAAGAAACATCATATACATTCTTGAATTGGATTACATTCTTCCAACATATGGAAGAATGTCACCCTTCAAGAATGTATATTTAATTCAAAAATCCATGTGATAAAATAAAGCATAACTATCAAACTTAACTGTTTTCTTATTAAAAGAGTTAAATCTCTAAACCAGTCAATCAGATCAAACATCTACATTCCTTTAACATAGCAAGAATGCTATCAACAGAAACAAAAATCCAAGACTCTGGCAAACGAGAAATCTGTCCAATTCATAGTAATCTTTCTCAAGATTTCTCAGCATATTTATTACTTCTGAGGTTATTCCCCTAGCTAATGTCATCAAATTCTCAAGATTTCTCAACATATATCCCATGTTTAACTTTCTATCAACAATCAAATTCATTCGGAACTTCTTCTCTATGCTGATCAAAGAGAAGCTTTTTCTTTTGTTTAATAAAATTCCATATATTTTATTTATTTATAACTATTCTTTAACTTTTCAAGGTCAAATTTGAGTATTACTTATATTTGACGCAAGCTAAACTAGCTCAAGAATCAGTACAACCAATATGCATTCAAACGGATAACACTAGCGGATCATCGGACTAACTCAAAATTTTAACTTGAGCAACATGTTGGGTTTAACCAGAAAAGGAGCAATATACCAGCTTTTACTAGAAACCCAACTGCAGTGAATAGAAAGTGAATCAACATCAAAGAAAAAAATATGGCCAAGGACGGGGCGAATAAAAAAAATAATATCCAAAAACTAATGTGATAGAAATACGAAAGGATAAAGCAAGATGAGGGTACCAAAGTCGTTAAAACTGGTCAGAGGATGATTTCTTCAAGTTCAAGGTCACCGATCCGCCTTGATGTTACGAAGTTAGGGCTCTTTTTCTTTGGCAGGGATGAATTTGGGTATTAAAGAAGAGGGTTTTAGAAAAAATAATGGGAGTTGTCAAAATTGTCTCTAGTTTTTTTAAGTTTCAATAGGCGGGGGTGTGCCTCACTTTCTAGGGCATCGCCCAACAGAACCTACACCCCCTACTATTGTCCCGCCCCAATTCTCACCCCAAAACGCATTTCAAAGCACTAGTTACTACAATTTTTCACTGAAATATATGTTGATGAAGAACTTAGATTTTATTAATTGGAAACTAGAAGCACTGCCACTCCATTGGATTGAGCTTACAAAGCAGAGGATATAAAGTTTTAACATCAAAAGATGGATAAATATCTGCACTGAAATGTGGATCTCTTTAAAATATTAGGAATATTAAAATAATTTTAAGTGTATTATGCTAATTATAAAAATGTAAAATTGAATATCAATGGGACTTATGCCCCGTGGCTCGGGATTTACACCTGGCCCCATGTTGGGTAAAACATCTCACCTCATGCCCTCGCCTTTCAAAGCACCGATATAGACATTGAACTACCATATTCAGAAGAAAAAAGGAATATTCTGGAAAATTGAGAAAGAATAGATTAAGCTAATCCAATAATTAGTAGGAATAAAAACAGCTCTTGACTACATCCTTCAGCCACATTGAAGGGTAATTTCAACTTTCCATTAACATAGATATAGCACTATCGAGGAAAAATTAGTTATTGGTTCCCAAAATCCAGAATTTTTTTGAAAAAAGAATTACTACTGATATGCTTTTCACCATCTCACCTGTCACATCCCCTGCCCCCTTCCCCTAAAAGAAAAGATTTCTCTAAGATAAACTAATATGAGGTAACAAAATTACCTTGTGATCGGTTTGTTCTTGCAGTGAAAACAGCCTTCCGTGCTCCCAATTCTAGCAATTTGAACAAATCATGCAACTATGTTAGCCGTGCATTGATGGGGCATTAGTGCCAGCTGAAACTTCAAAAGAAGTTATTAACATACACCTACAAATATTCATCTCTAAAGACTATCAAGTGTACGGCAAATCTTCAAAAAGTCAATCAAAGACAGCAAATCATCCTACGGTCTTCACATAAGATGCAAACTTTGAACTTGAAGTTTGAAGAGTTACAAGGAGAAAAGAAAACAAAAAAGGACAAAGTGGCCAAAGACCCTAAGGGCAACTCAAAACTGTTTATAAAATGGATACTACATGTTCCAATAGAACGATGTGTGCAACCTAACTTGCAGAGCAATTACAACGTAGCTCACTCTATTGGGTGTGTGAATAAAATCCTACATAGAAAGTACAAAAAAAAAAACTACTTATAAGGAGTTAAAAACTTTTAATAGTGTGAGACCTTTTGGGGAAAATCGTGAGGACTTGGCTTAAAACGGATAATATCGCACATGTTAAGAGTACTTTTGTAACGACCCGACCGGTTGTTTTGAGGATTAGCGTCTCGTGCGGTGGCTTAAGGTCTCGAGCAGCTTCGTATTATGTGTTATGACGTGCGTGCGTGGCGTGTTCGGATTTCGGATGATTCAAGATTGATTTGGAAGAAGGATTCTTGTTTTAGAAGCTTAAGCGGTAAGAGTTGACCGGCGTTTGACTTTTGTGTAGGCGACTCCGAAATGGCGTTTTGATGGTTCCAATAGCTTCGTATGGTGATTTGGAGGTCCGTAGGTCGTTTCGGCATGAATTGACGAAAGTTGGAAAAAATGGAAGATTTAGGAAAGTTTAAATGGGAGTTGACTTTATTGATGACGGGGTCGGATCCCGGTTCCGGAAGTTGGAATAGGTTTGTACTATCATTTATGACTTGTATCCAAAATTTGAAGTCAATCAGAGTTGGTTTGGTATGAATCGGCATTAATTTTGGAATTCGGAAGTTCATAAGTTTCCTAGGCTTGCATTGATGCGCGATTCGTGATTCTAGTGTTGTTAGAGGAATTTGAGGCTTCGAGCGGACTTGTTAGTATACTTGGTTGGGGTCCCATGGGGCTCTCATGAGTTTTTGATGGGTTTGGATTGTGCTGCTCTCTTATTTGATATTTCGGCGTTGTTTCTTTTGGCATAAGGTTACCACATTGTGCAAATGACCTTTGATTTATGATTCGATTGAACCATCAAATCCATATCGTAATTACAGAACCATAGCAACAAGAATCATCACATTCCGAGGTCGTATGAGAGAATTATGCCTATTTTTGTGTCGGGAAAGACTGTTGTTTTCTGGTGTTTGAGGGAAACAGAGGCAAATAGCAGGTGTCAAATGCGATTTATAAGTCTCAGGTGTCAAATGCGATTTATAAGTCTCAGGTGTCAAATGCGACTTACCTGGAGAGGTTTCAAAAAACGGGGGTTTCACCATTTTTATCATATTTTGAGTTGTAGACTACGGATTTGAGCGGAGTTTTAGGGGTTCTTTGATTGGGGTAAGTGTTCTATATCCGAAAGTGATTACAGTTCAAGATTTCATACTTATTTATACCATTAAATTAGTGAATTGAATGGAAGAAAATGGGAAATTTTGCAAAAATCTTTCAAAATGTAAAATGAGGATTTGAAGGGCGATTCGATGTCGGAAACCGAGAATTTTGGTATGGTTGAACTCGTATCGGAATGGGTGTCCGGATTTTGTAAATTTTGTTGGATTCCAAGGTGAGGGACCGGGGTTGACTTTTTAGTTTTTGTTAAAGATTGAAGTTTTATTATCCGAAATTGTTTCCTATGAGTTTTATTTATGATTTGAAGTTATTTTGGCTAGATTTGAGCCGTCCGGAGGTTGTTTTACTCGAGAAGGTCATTTAGAGTAATGATCTAGCTTCTTTGAGGTAAGTATCTTGTCTAACTTCGTGCAGGGAAAACTACCCCTTAGGATTTGAGTCATTTGTGCTAATGGTGTCATGTGAAGGTCGTGTACACTAGGTGACGAGTACATACGGGCTTATTTGTGGAAATTTGACCGTTTAAGGCTTTTAGGTTCTTATGTTCATTAGATGTGAAGCTGTTTTAGCATATTAAATCCTCCATTTACTAAACTCACCCTTTACGTGTCTTATTTGGAATTAATTGATTCATGTTCTACCCTTGTTGCCAATTAAACTCCTATGTACCTTAATTGAAGTTGTTGCCTCTTTATTGCCTTGTTGTCTTTCCCGTAGTTGCTTAACCTTAATTGAAGTTATAATTATTTTTTCCGTAATTGCTTAACCTTAATTGAAGTTATTATTATTTCTTCCGTAATTGGTTAGGCCTTAATTGAAGTTTTGTTATCCCTTTCATTATTGACATATTCTTACTTGGGGTCATTGATCATGCTATCTCTCTTATCGTCAAATTGCACTCTTGTGGAATCATTGTTACACATTATCTCTCCCTTGTTGAGCTATTCTTGTTGAGACCATTATTCCCTGTTGTGTCTTTCTTTGTGAGTCCGTTCTTCCGTTTCTTTGTGTTCTGAAGTTCTTGTATTGATTTACTTGTCGTACTCTTTTGTTATCGTTGTTGTTGTTGTTATACACAGTGTTGTTGAGCCGAGGGAATGCGTGGTTGTGGTATCGAAACTGTTTTGAGGAAATATTGTGGCATATGCGCACATGTTGTGAAAGTCATTTTATTGTATTGTTATGTTTTGGCACACGTGGTATTATTGAGAGGATTGTCGGGGTGTTCGCACGTGAGTTGTTTGTGCTGTTGTTATTATTGATATTTGCACCTGCGGCGTGACAAGGCGGGCTATATATGAGGGTTTGCGCATGTGGCGAGACAAGGGGGAATATTATTGTGCGTATGCGGCAAGACAAGGCGTGCATTTATCTTATTATTATGCACGTGGCAATATAAGGTGGGCTATGTCGGGGAATAATTTGTGATGACTTGTGATGGTCTGGGGCATTGTTATTGTTGATATTTGTGTAGTGGTGTGCCTACCTTGTGTAAGTTATACCTTGTAAATTTTGTGGTGATCGTTTCTTATGGGCCATTCATTGTCTCTACTGTTACTTGTTGACTTGAATTGGGATAAAACACTTGCACAAGCATACGCGTAATTAATCACCCATATGGATTTAAGAAGATGAATGCTGATGTTATTGACCATTTACATGTGCTCCTGTTTACTTGCCTTCTATGTGAGAGTTGTTCTATTGGCACATGAGTTGTCCGTGTGGTCATGAATCATTATTATTGTTGGCACGTGAGTTGTCCGTGCAGATATTTGATATTGTCACCCCCTTGGCACGTGAGTCGTCCGTACAGTTATGAATTATAATATGGGCACGAAATTTCAAGTGATTAGGGTTCATGAGTTGGGACCCGTGAAATGTGACTATGAGGTGAAGTACCTCGGGAAAGTCCTTGAGCAAATCTTGTGAAAAAGTGGTTGCTCTTATTGAGTGTTACTTGTTTTTCTTTACTTGGTTTCATCAGACTTAAACTGTATTCAGCTTACTCCACGACGTTATTACCTGTTGTGTCTCGTTGCTAATTATTGCTTTTAGTTTCCTTACCATCATTGTTTCATTATTGTTATCATGCTTGGCTTTAGATTGATATTGTTCCCCGTTAGTTTCACATTCATACATATACAGGTTATTAAGTCTAGTAGGTGTCTTGACTATCCCTCGTCACAACTCTACCGAGGATAGTCTTGATACTTACTGGGTACCGCTGTGGTGTACTCATGCTACGTTGTCTGCACATTTTTGTGTATATCCAGGTACTACGGAGTTGGTTGATCATTAGCTAGTTGTTCGGACTTTGCTGTGGAGACTCAAGGTATACCTATTGTCGTGTTCGCAGGCCTCGGAGTCACCTTTTGATATTGTACTTGTACTGTTTATTTCTATTCTAAAACAATTGTACTTAGAAGACTTTCTAATAAACTCAGTAGAGCTTATGACTTGTACTACCGGTTTTGGGATTGTATGCTTTGTAAATAAAATTTATGTTCATGTTTAATAGTTTTTGGTTGAGTTTGTCATTAATTCAGTAAGTGTTAGGCTTACCTAGTCCCTAAGACTAGGTGCCATTACGACATCCTACGGAAGGAAATTGGGCTCGTGACAACTTTTGGGCCTTTTTAACCCAACAACTGGTATAAGAACCATGGTTTGGCAGGACGAGTATAGAGATGGCAGAGGGTAATGGCATAGGGCTAGGCTTAGTGCCTTTGCCTTTCTATGGGCCGATTTACAACCTTTAGCTGTAGCTTCAAAACGCATACACAACCTCTCCTCTAGCCTTCGGTTGGGTGGCACACAGTTACATCCAAATTAGCACATTAATGGTGATGGGTCATATAGAACTTAGTTGAAGGGGAAGATTGTTGGGTATGTACAAACAAAGTCCCACATGGAAAGTACAAAAGAAAAAGAAGCTACTTATAAGCAATTGGATACTCTTAATGGTGTGAGGCCTTTTGGAGAAAGCTGTGTGGGCTTGGTCCAAAGTGGACACTATCACACCATGTTAAGAGTATCTTTAGGCTATTTTAGCCCAACAACTTCATCTCTTTTGATAGAAAATCTATTGGTTCCGCATAGAAAAGGTGGGCGTGGCTCCTATTGAGGACAAGATGCGGGAAGCGGGGCTTAGGTGGTTTAGTCATGTGAGGAGGAGGAGCACAGACGCTACGATGAGGAGTTGTGAGAGGTTGACATTGGAGAGCCTACGGAGAGGTAGAGGTAGGCCAAAGAGGAGGTGGGGAGAGGTGATTAGGCAAGACATGGCGCAACTTCAGCTGACCGAGGACATGATCCTTGATAGAAAGGTATGGAGCTCGAGAATTAGGGTAGTAGAGTAGGTAGTCTAGAGTGTTCATAACAGTAGTATTGGCACATAGTCTCGCTTTCTGTTGGTAGTAGGTTTCTGTTGTCTTCTTTCTTTGTTGATCACCTTTACTATCTTGTTGTTTTTATTCTGCTTTTAAATGGCTTTTTGATACTGTCTCTTCTTGTTTATATTTTCATTAATGTGGTGCTTATGCTTTCCTGAGTCGAGGATCTATTGGAAACAGCCTCCATATCTAGGGGTAAGGTTTGCGTACACACTACTCTCCCCAGACCCCACGGTGTGGGATAATACTGGGTATGTTGTTGTTGTTGTATAGCACAATGCTAATAAAGTTTAGAAGTTGTAAGCTGGTGCAACTATTTCCGTACCGAATTAGTCTCCCAATGCTTGTATTTAAGAAGAGGTTCTAGTCACACCATGATCCCTTGTCATGGACAGATGCACAGTTTTGCACGTATATCAAAGACATGAGAGAGGTATATATAGATGATAGACCTGTCTCATAGGTACATAGTGTTTTCCGAGTTAATATTCGTTGCATAAAAGTTCAACGTAAACTGAGGCATCTAGTGGTGAATATTCTTGGCATTTGCATGCAGATCAAATCTGGTTTAGCTTCAAAACAACTTTGTCCACAAAGATGCAGAATTGACGACTTATACCTATTATTTAAGGCACTTTTAGATTTTATAACTACTCCTACTTACTTTCTCCTGCAAAAGCAACTGTCTTTTATGAAATACATGGCAAAGACTAGGGATTTCAATCTGTTGTACCACGACGTTTTAGTCCAACAACAAGAATGAAGCTTAAGATTAAGGATAGGGAGTAAAGGAAAACAGTTGTACTGGGAATTGAGAAATGTAAACATCGATACCAAAGTTAAGGAATGCAAAAATACGTTTAACCAAGTTTCTTTTCATATTTACAATTTGAAAGGGTCAAAACTCAATCCTTAAAATCTTACGGGTCGACAATCTGCACAAGCTCCTCCTAACTCCCCT
Source organism: Nicotiana knightiana (assembly GCA_005239525.1). Taxonomy (NCBI): domain Eukaryota; kingdom Viridiplantae; phylum Streptophyta; class Magnoliopsida; order Solanales; family Solanaceae; genus Nicotiana; species Nicotiana knightiana. The sequence goes on along the minus strand of ML376691.1, from coordinate 31,498 downwards.
TTACTAAACAGCAAATGTAGAAGGAGCTTCCTAAACTCCAGCAACTTTTCAGAAACTACTTGGTGGTGAATGCGGGTAAGACTCATTCGTGGATGTATATGACTAAGGGTTTATGGGGCAACTTTTTGCTAATTGTAAAGAATTTTGAAGAATCCACGTGAAGCTCCCAGACCCATATGGCACCTGTTTGACTCAGCATAGTAGCCATGTAACATGGTACTCAAAGAAAGAAGAAGGTGGTGAATGCTGGTACTAGGAAATGAAGGAGATGACAAATCATAGTGATTTGCAGTTAAAAGGTAATTGTGGTCATCAAAAGGTCTTTATGTCAGACTTAAACTAATACTTACTTCATTCAGAATGTGGGCAATGAAGAAAATGAGGTTAATCTCAAACCAAAGATGCAATCTCAAGCCAGAGTAGGGAGGTTGATGAATAGAACTCCCACTTGGTCAATTTTGGAGGTTTTACCAGTAGCATTTCTCATCTAAACTGAAAGCCAATATTCGGTTGAGGGAAGCAGCACACCAATAGGTGGATTCGCATTCTTGTATGTTTGGGTAAAGGGCAGGAGCGCGCTTTCGCTCTCACCAGTACTTATTGTAACCGGTTAAAATCAAATATCCAACAGCCGCTTTCCTTAGAAAAAGCTAAAATTCTATTTAAAGAAAATAGAGTAATACCCAAATACAACCAAAACTTCAAAATAAAGCAATAGTAATGAAAAGGAGGTACTGATTTACTTAAAAGGTCCATGCTGGAACATCATAAGACAAGCCAAGAAATTTATAAAAGTACTTGTTTATTTAACAAATTAGATTAGGAAAAGAAGATTCACCAAGAATTTCAGATATAGTTATTCAAAACAAACATGCAAAGAGGCAAAAAGAACAGAAACAATAACGAAAATGCAGCACTATTGTACTTAGTCATAAGGCGTTCTCATCCTCTACAAATAAAATGATCCAACAGAAACCATATCTCTTTATTTTACCTTATCATCTTGCTTCACAACCCTGTAAAGCAACATACCTTAAGTTGCTCCATAATATGTAGCCAATGATAGCACGAGTGAACAGCCATATCATTTGCTACTACTTCCATCAAGTTCAGAAATCAAAAGACTACTCAATTCCATGATCTAGTTAACTGAGCAACTTCAATACTATAGATAGCTTCATTTGTTGAAATGACATAATTGGCCAAATAAATAAAATAAGCCTGAGGGGTTCAACAAGGCAGAGCTTCTGTAACCAGAAAAAATATTCAGAAGAGCAATTGTATTGCTGCAGTCCATTAGTATAATTCTAAATGAAATTCCAATACTCCTGGTAACTTAGATTTCATTAGCTAATCTTATGTATCATTGTAATTTGTACCATGTCATCCTGCATATTCTCTATTTAATCAACGATTTGTCAAAGTGCAGGTAGGTTGTGAAACCTGCAACTTTGGAATGGGACAAAGACGTGGAAGGTAACTTTCATCCTTTGGCATTTTTGTTGTAATCTCAACATGTAACTGATTAGCCCGTACACAGACTTGATTACTTGAGTTGACAAGCTCAGAAAAGAAAAGAACAACCATGCCCTCTTGCTCTACTGTAGAGGCCATTCATGCCTATCTAAACCATGTACGCAAAATGGCCCCTACGTTGAGCTTTATATAAGATAAATTTCAACTCTTGCCGGTGGACTTATTCTAATCAAAGCACCACTATTTCATCAAACTCTCAGCTAAAATATGAGGTGCTATTTCTACAATATTGAAATCTCATACTCCTCCTGTCTATAACATTGCAGTCAACGTTCTATTTAAAATAATACCAAAGATAGGGAGCTATTGCAGGACTGGATAGTAGAATCTAAATTAATACCAAAAATAGATAAGAATAGTTGCGCTACAAGAAGTTGCATACCTGTAGGCTATAATATATATGTAACTAGAAGTGTCCCTTCTCTAATGGCTTAAACCTTTTATAGCTAAGTTGCTTGGACTCTTCACTTTCGATGTCGCACATGTGTCGACAGGACGTGAGTATAGTTGTGGGATCTTTATCGGATCTCGTCAACCGATTTTGGGTACTTTGACCAAAATCGACGGAGAAATTCTGGATAGATACAATGATTTCTGAAATCAAAACAAAAGCTAGGATGAAATTGATACAATAAAATACCTTGTACATAGAAATTTCTATGACAGTCCTTCGCTTATCTCCTTCTCGGATCTCCCCTTGATCAATATTTTCTCTTTCTAGAAATACACTATAAGATTTTCACATAATGTCTCATATTTTAGACATATTTTTAAAACTCTTTTTTTAGATATTTGAATTATTTTAGCCAAATCCCCAAACTCGTATCCGTACCTAGATCCGTAATCCCGAATCTTAAAATTTAGATCATGAAGATCCAACCACTAGATTCGAACTCGTGTCGGACACTTGCACCCGAGTCCGAGCAACTTAGCTTTATAGAAGATGGTTGCAACTTAGCTTTATAGAAGATGGTTGCTCAAGTTCAACACAATATCAGAGCAGACAAAGGTCGTGGCTTTAAGCCTTGTCATCACCCATTTTAGGATATTTCCACAGCTTGGCCGAAGAAAAAGAATCAGGTTCACATGCAAAGGGACATGTTATACATATATATATTAAGATTTTGGAGACATCTAGTAACTCTAGTTCAACATATAGATACTTGAATGATAGCTAAAGACTTCAAATTTAGTCCTAATGGGGCTCAAGATATAAATCAGTCACAGAAGTTACTATATCTTGTGCTTTGTGGGATAAATCAGCCGCTTAAGGAAAGATAATTAACTAGACATTGGCTACATGAAGTCATTAACTAGACATACTCTTTCCCCACAAGCCAAAGCTTAGAAAGACATTCAACTAATCCATTTAATAATACTAGTCCTAAGGTACGCGCCATGCACGTGTACCCATATTAATCAGTATATAATTTTTAAAACAATATAAATAAATTATTAAATAATATGTTTAAGTTATCAAATTAAAGTTTAAAAAGTATAAGTTCTTGAAAATGATGAATATTGATTTCTTTGAGCTAGGCGAAAAGATAAAAAAAATAAAACTTTTTCAAGAAAATATCAAATTATATTCAATTCTTAAACGTAACGTAACTAAAAGAAAAAAGTACCTTTTCATAATAGAATTACATTGTTTTCAATTCCAAAAATTCGTAACATAAATAAAACAGGAAAGGAAGAGCTTAAATCTTTATTTGATAGAAAAACATTGGAAAACTTTGAACCACTAAATGCTACTTTTTAATTAATCTTTTTTTTTTTCTTTTTTTTTTTTTTTTCCATTGCAATTTCACATACTTGAATGATATGTATGAATAATTGTGTCTCAATTATATATGTATCTCCATTATTTTGTTTAGGTAATAAAAAGATTTAATAAATAAACTTTAAGTGATTTCAAAGTTTTAGATATTAAATTTACATGCAAATTATTATAGTTATGTTACCTAGTTCAAATTTAAAAGGGATTTACACAAGGTAACAATTTAGTCAATTTATTAGGACTTTCTAATATTTAAATAAGGAAAATTTTTACAACCAAAATTTTTGGTCGATTTTAAAATTATAAATAGAATAATAATTAAACTACAAATTCCTCATCTAGCATCACTTTTTAAAAGAATCAATNTTTTTTTTTTTTTTTTGCCATTGCAATTTCACATACTTGAATGATATGTATGAATAATTGTGTCTCAATTATATATGTATCTCCATTATTTTGTTTAGGTAATAAAAAGATTTAATAAATAAACTTTAAGTGATTTCAAAGTTTTAGATATTAAATTTACATGCAAATTATTATAGTTATGTTACCTAGTTCAAATTTAAAAGGGATTTACACAAGGTAACAATTTAGTCAATTTATTAGGACTTTCTAATATTTAAATAAGGAAAATTTTTACAACCAAAATTTTTGGTCGATTTTAAAATTATAAATAGAATAATAATTAAACTACAAATTCCTCATCTAGCATCACTTTTTAAAAGAATCAATAGTCGTACCTCTTTTCGTCAAATGAAAAAATTTTAGTAGTTCAATTCTTTCCTCGGATGGCTTCAAATCCAAATCTATGGTTGTTGGTGAGATACTAAAACCTTGAAATTTGATATTCTAAAAGGTATTAACGTAAGTTAATTCTTATATTTGGTGCTAAATATTAGGAATTTTATTTGTAAAAGGAAGAAATTTAGTTGATTTTAATGTCCTAAATATTAGGTCTTCCTACATAATAATTCAAATGTGGCAAGTTTTAACAAATAAAATTTTAGTTAATTTCAAAGTTAGGGAAAATAGGTAAATGACGATTTTGACTAGTGCGAAATCTTTTTTTAAAAGGGCAAAAAAGACAAACGACATTTCACTAAAGGGTTTCGTGTTTTTGATAGTAAAAAGAATTTTTTTGTTTTGATAATTGTGGTGTCCAAGCCAGCTTGCGCACACCTCGACTATTTTCACGGGATACCTGCTACCTCCCACCAGCAACAGGTACCAGGTAACTCTGTCCACCAAGGCTTGGAAAGATTGGAGTAAGTCACCTAGTGTTTTTTGCCTCTATTGGGATTTGAACCAGAGACCTCATGGTTCTCAACCCACTTCATTGACCAGTAGGCCACACCCTACACCCTGGTGCAAAAAAAATATTATGCGCATATAGGCAGTAAAACTTTTATACAAGTCCAATTAGAATTTGTGTTACATTCCAGTTCTGTAATTCGACCAATTATGTCTTATAATTATGTCTTACAGAAGGTTGCTCAATTAATATAGATTGTTTAAAGCTTAAAATTGTATGTTGTGTTTGTTGAACTTTGATTATTTCTCAAAGGAAAACATTTCCTCGAAAATATTTCCATGAAGAAGTCATTGTGTGGTATTTGGTTATAGGACGAAAAAATCTTGAAGTATTTAGTTAAATAGGTAGTAAATGAGAGTAGGTGCGATAAGTTATTACATGTTCAGTAACTTTATCAAAGAATATGTATAGCTAAATGCCAATGAAATTTGTTTCCGACATTCACAGTTCACGGAGAAGATTCACTTCAAAAGGCAAGAAGACTGAATTCCTGGTATTCTAGTTGTTATTGGCCTAAAGGCCTTACCTTTTCTGTTTGACCAATGTGCGAGATTGCTGAAAGAAACGAAAGAAAAAGGAAGCAATCAGTACAAAAATTCAGATTTAAAACAAAGAAAGATTGTTTCTAGCTGACCGTAAATCTTGCTATCCAAGTTGTTATAGTCTAGTAGAGGTGAAACTGTATCTTGCCTGTCACGGATGCAGCTCCATCCAACAGATCATAGAGTGATTCCAGAAAATCAACATAAAACGAGACAACACCTGCAGCAGTATCAACATAATTTAATTATCATAGCCGCTTCGCCTAACACCTACAAAACATAAACTGGCTTACAAACTATAACAACCTGGATTTCCAGGAATAAACAAGACATGAAACTTCGGGTCCTTGGCATGAATTTCCAGCAGATCCGTCTTATAACTGGCCCGTCATTACACGCACAAGATGAGAGGCTAATAGTTCCTTAGCAAATAAATGTACAAAACCTTCAACAATAAACACTAAAAACATGATTTGATCTTTAATTCAGCTGCTCATTTCTCACAATTCAAAAGCGAATGGATAGTAAGTAAAACACCAGTCAGCATGGTGTCATTGGTAACCCCGTGAGAGTACCAAAAAAATGCTACCCATCCTACCTTACTAAATTCATTTTCCATATGCATGATACTTGACGCTATCCTACTCCTTGAGTCTTGAAAGAATGACATTGATTCATTGATTCTTCTCTTTCTATAGAAATTCATGTATAGAAAAACTACATTAAAATTACTATAACCAGATTTGAAATTAAGACATTTTTAAAATGCTTCAAGAATTCCTAGCAAAAAGAAAATAAAAAGTTTTAACTCTCCAACTACTCCCTCCGTCCTGATTTTAGGTGGTGGTGTTTGACTTAGCACGGACTTTAAGAAAGAAAGATTTTTGAAACTTGTAGTTAAAACAAGTTATAGATAATTTTGTGGCTATAAATCATCTCAAACTGTGAAGGTTAAAGTTAAATTATTTATAAATAAGGAAATATGACATTCTTTTAGGAAAATTGTAAAAAGGAAAGTATGATGATAATTTCTACATCAAACGAATTAGATTAGTAAAATATAAATTCACTATACAGAATGATGAATGTGCTTCATATTGCAACTCCAACAATTGGGTCCAAATTAACAGTGTCTTCTACTATCTCAATCACATTGGTGTTTATCCATATTCGTAACACTGTGCGGAAACAGAATGGAAACACATAATCGATATCCCTTATCTGTTTATAAATTAAGAGTCAAAAGACAGTGAGAGTGCAAAGATACCCTGAAACGTTGCATAGCCGAAAACTTGCACGATGTCTTTTATCAATTAAACTCAGATTTTCGGGACCCATTTGTAAATTTCTGCACTTGGATGAAATTAGTCTCCTGAAATAAATAAACAAAACACAGAAAGAAGAATGACGATTTGGGTTTTTTTTTCCTCATACACACAAAAAAAAAAAGGAGTACATGAAAAACGGCGATCAAAACATGAATGGGGTATTGAAAAGGGCGCAGGAACCTGAACCTGGAGTGGAAGGAGAAAGATCGAGTAATGGGAGGAAGAAGCATTGATTCTATCGAACTCTGTTATATAGCCGGGGATTTCGTGGGAGTCTGGTATGGACCGGTCGTTAACTCGTTACTCCGTAATGTTAATACTATTTAACTTTTTGTCTCCTTTTTAATTCTTTCTGCTGCTTAGGACCACCTTCTTGGGGTATGCAATTTGATTAGCCATTTGGTTAGCATCAACGTTATTACTAGTGTCTTACAGATGTGCATGCTAGTTGATGGTATAGCTAAGTCATACATAAGGGATTTCACCTTTTTTCCCTTGTGAATTCAACATTGTCGTAAGTGTTATGTGCAAGGTTTTCAGAGTGCTAATTTTCTGTAATGGTTTGGTTCGAGCATGTTTATCCTTGAAACGGATAACAATTAATTCTTTACGTGATTTTAAGGATATGTAGATTGGTTCAACACAAATAGTCAAGAATATTAGATAAACGAGTTAAAGACAAAATGAATAATCAAATCAATTGCAATGTTACGGCCCATCTCGAACTTAGGTTGAGTAGTGGTTTTGCCCTCGATCGGACCTCTTGTTCGAAGCCGATTATGAATGGAGAACAAACAATAAAGTAAGAACTTTGCAATAGCTAGAAAGCCGAAAAATAAATTTGTATTGCCTTGGTTTGCGTGTTAAAATGTGTGGCATCAAAGATAAACTTCCCCTTTATATAATAGGAGAGTTTTATCCCTAGTACAAGTCTAAAAAGGTAAGAAAAATCCTCCTTTCTTGTTAATTACTTATCTGTAACCGACATCATGCAAGATATGCAACGTGATATCCGGTTAGGTATGGATATCACGGCCCTCTATTCGTCGTGCGTAACCGTTTGCCATATTTCTCGAGGTCTTAGAGCTCGTTTTGGGTCCGAGGAACGTTGCCTTATCATGCCCGCCGATGAGCACATCGTTCACCTTTCATGGGTCTCGGTATGAAAGGCTCCCAGCCTCGATTTTAACCTCGTGCGTCCGTGCCCTTCTCCTTTCTTCTTTACCGGGAAATCGGGGTATGGATCATCCCCAATTTTATCCGTATATTGATAGTCCCCTCGTTTTCCAAATAATAGGTTAGCCGGAATGTTGGGAAACAAATAGATGAACCCCGGTATCTTCCCTAGTACGTTATGACTGAGATGATGGGTAAATTGAAACGTCCCAACAGTCGCATCGTTCTAACTGAGGACACGTGTCAGTCATCGGTTGGCTCTCTTCGAATTCGAAACGGCGTGCATTGATTGCATTTTCCCCTATAAAAGGTCCAACCCCCTTTACTTCTTCTACTTTCCGATTCTAGACTTACCTTCGAACATTCTAACGGCTCCTAAATTCTCCCGATCTTCATATATTGTTCATTGAACCTTCATACCTTCATCTTCATACTTCTTCTTTCAACCTTCATCCCATACCATCTTCAAATCTTTATATTTTTCTCCAGACCTATATTTTCCAGATCACAATGGCTAAAACTTCCAAGTCAGTGCCTCAGCAGGTCGCCCCTTCATCTTCCTACCCGGCCGCAGATGCCGAAGTGGCCGTTCCTGAGGTCAAGAGCCCCCCATGAAGAGCTTCATACCCGGGGGCTGCTCTATCGGGGATGGCTTCAAGGTCGAGAAGGGCTATAGTCATTAAGACCAAGGCAATAGAGCATGGAGATACATATGCTCCGTCACTAAAGAAACCATACCCGTAGTCCGAGCGGACTGTAAATTGGAGGGTAAGAACATGGTCATCCCTGAGCCCAATGATGATATTATTACTCATGTGAAGGGGTACCTGGGTGTTTACACTTATCCATTCACACTCGTCCATGTGGATCCCATAGTTCTTGCTTTCTGCAAGAGGTACGAGGTGTGCCTTGGGCAAATCCACCCGTTCTTCTGAAGGATCGTGATCCTCTTGCGCCTTGTGAACAACATTGAATCTCCTAGGTTCACCCTCGACCACCTACTTTGCATGTATAGTCCTCGAACCTTCCGAGGGGGACTGATCAAGCATGTTCACCAAGTAACCAGGGCTCCTTTCTCGAGCATTGACGAGGACCGAGACCTAGGCTGGCAGGGGAGGTTTGTTCGGGTAAAAACTGAAGACCTTATCCCCCCCTCGAGTTTCTGTCGTTCCCCGAGGAGTAGAACATATCCCGTAAGTATTGTCTTACTTGGGTATTTCTTTCTTTTTGTTTGCCTATGTTTGTGGTCGTGCAACTATTGCCTGAGTTCCCGATGCAATCCCCTGATTCAAGGTGTGGATTGATGGGATTTGTAAGTAGATGTCGTAATCCGAGCGCGCATGGTGCAAACTTTTGAAGGGCAAATAGGAGGCCCGTTCTCATGGTGGTTCTTACCTGAATAATTACCATCACACTCTTAATTTGTTCACTGCTAACCTTTTCTCTTTTCTTACAAATCTGCCTAAAACCACCGAGCTTAGGCCGTTGGATAAGGATGATCCGTCTTTGCTTGTCGAGCCCGCTATTTTGGGACATCCTGAGGCTTCCGCGAAGGAGGAGAAGAAGAAAAAGAAATAGTCCTCAGGTTCCCCAGATCCCGAGGCAAAAAGGAAGAAGATGGCGGCTACCCGGTCCTGGAAACCCAAGAAAAACACCAAGTCCAGGGTACCGGACCCTGACTTTCTCTACCGGCTCAGGAACGAGTCCGAAGAAGATAACATCTTCGTCGCTCGTGGGTCGACCCCTCTTGAGGAGCAGTCAACGACCGAGAAAAAGGACCACGAGGTAGATCCCCTTATGACTCGGGAACTTGAGGGGGAGATGGAGGTTGCGGCCTCCCAAGAAGCCGCTCATGTTCGGAAGGAGGCGAACGGTGTCATCGACGTCATGGAGACTCCCTCCTACACCGAGTCTATGCTCGCGGAGGCCCAAGAGGGCAAAGAAAATTCAAGTGAAGGAGTGCAGGGCCCAAATGATCCTCTCAACTCGTTTTTGACGACATGGACATGGCCGCATTGGAGGATTATTTCGGTCTTGGTCACCTGGAGGTCCCGAAGTAGGATGTACCATGGGGAGTTGGAGGTCCGAGTTCGAGCCCAAGATTAGTGAAGCAATTTCCCGCGCCAAGCGTGGACCCCGAACGCAAGAGGACGATCGTTCTCACAATCCCGGAGGACTCCCGGGTCTTGTCTTCTCCGGTGGGCGTAGCTAGCTACCTCTGATGTCTATGACCGAGGAGGACCATGCCAAAATGAACGTGGTGGGAATGTCGAGCCTCTTTAACGAGGCGCAACAGGCGCTGAACCGGGTAAGACATCAGCCCCTTGTATCCCTTTGTGAATATTTCTTTAGACTTTGATGTCCTTTACTAACTTCATTGTTTTTTCAAGCTTTAGGGCTTCACCGTGAGAGCTTCCTCTGGTACCACTTTTAGATTATCCAGCTCGAGTGCGAGCTCAAAGATCAGGTCCAAAAAAGGACATGTACAAGGCTCTTAGTGAGCAACAGGACGAGGTCCTTAAAGACCTCCTGATTCTCCAGGCCAAGCTGGAAAAAGCTCAGAAGGAGGCCTCGACACTGAGGGGGGAACATGCCGACCTGGTTGAGAAGGTAAAGATCTTTGAGGCTAAGAATAAGCCTTTAGTCGTGGTGACTAACGACATAACTTCGCAGGTCCAGCAGAAGATAGACCTAATAGCCTAACTCCGGGCTGAGATGGACAAGGTAAAGACTATGGCTGATGGACGGAAGGGCAGGATGACATGCTGGCTTCGAGGACGGAAGCTGCGAAGGTGGAGCTGGCATCGGTCGAGAATCAACTCCGGGTGGCGAAGGACAAAGCTGATATGTGATCTCACCTGAATGATGATCTACGAGCATAACTGAGCTCGGCCGTCTCGGAAGGGGATGCCTTCGGGCATGAACATATTGCACTTAGGTCCAAGATGGATGCGACCTGCCGAAGAAATGGTGGCCCAGTATAAGGCTAATGTGGAAGAGGCCGAGGTTCGTTTAAAGACGAAGACTAAATACATAAAGTGGCTATCTCGGAGAGAAACCCTCGAAGAGATCCACGTCTGAGGTTTTGACTTATCGGTCGAGATAGAAGAAGCTAGGAGGCTCAAGGCCGAAGTAAAAGAGCTCTACGAGCCTAAGAATCCCGAAGGCTTCGAGGTTTCTGAGGGCTCCGAGGGTTCTAGCGATGTGTCGAGCTCCGGTGAAGACCAGGCGTAGATGCCTTAGTATTTTTCCAGTTTCTTACTCTTTCCTATGTATTTTTTTTGTTTTCTTTGGGGCCTTTCTATCGGGCCTTTGTAAATATATTTTGGGATATATATGAAAATTTTCCCTTTTTGGCAATATCGTGACTTTAGTTTTTAACATGTTTTTGCAATTTATACTTGCGTATTATTTTTAACCTTAGCATAAAATTAGACTTCGATGCCACTTTGGTTTACTTGTGGCTTCGAACCCTTGGTGAGACTGAAGGATCTTAAGATGCTAAAGTGTCTTTAGACGATGTTTTTTTCGAGGTTAACCTTTTAGTAGGTTTCAAATTTTATTAAAGACCTTAGTTTCCGGTTATGAACTTCGAACGTCTCCCAACTGTTTTTTGGGTGGCGGTAGACTTTTATATTTGGGCACCGCCTAGTAGGTTTGGTGCCTCGAGATTCAATAGCCCAGGTTGTCCGAAGTTTCTTCGAGCGACAGTCCCGAGTAGGGATAGCCTGTGGGTTCGATAGTCCCCAAGTAGGGGTAGCCCATGGGCTCGATAGTCCCCGAGTAGGGGTAGCCCGTGGGCTCTAGGATGCGGGATCGAAGAAGCAAAAATGCATAGTAGCAAAGTGGAAGTTTCTTTCATTTCTCAATATGCAAGGTACATGATCGAAAACGTATAAAAACTTGTGCCATGGCAAGGGTGGGATATGTGGGCACAGTTCAAATGACCGTTTGGCCCTTACAAGGAATCCTAACCACAAAGCCTTACCTTTTAGCACACAAAGTTTCCTTTTTCCCCTGCTAAAGACCTTAATCCTGGGGTAATGGCCCCCAGTATTCGAGGTCGAACTCACGTGGGCTCGGATATTGTTGACTTGAAGTGAACGATGGTTGACTCCAGTCTGAAACCAACCTTCAAATCTAAGTTAGCACGTTTTACTATTACCCCATTAAAAACCTTGCCGAAAAACCCACTTTGGGATAAAACCAGTTAAAAGGAAAAAGTGTGCAATGCGTGCTTTCAGACCTAATGGCCATAACCATCCTTGGTAGTTTACCTACATATGTTAGTCCGATTTATAACATGATTAAGAAGTAATTGAGTTCGTACCTTAGCAATATTACTGCTTCAAGTTTGTCACATTCCAGTTGTTCGGTAGTTGTACATTGTTTCCTGCTTCGAGTTTATTCGAGCCTTTGCCGGTTTTTCCGACAACTCGATATGGCCCTTCCCAGTTCGGTCCCAGCTTCCCTTCGTTCTGGTTCCTGGTGTGTAATGTTACTTTTCTCAACACCAAGTTCCCGACTTGAAAGTGCCAAAGGCTGTCTCTTCGATTGTAATACCTTTCTATTCGTTGTTTCTGGGCGGTTAACCGGACCAAGGCGACCTTCCTCCTTTCATCTAATAATTACAGGCTTGTGATCATGGCCTCGCCGTTTGGCTCTTATGTCGCATATTGGAACTTGAGGCTCGGTTCTCCCACCTCGACTGGTATTAAGGCTTCGGCTACGTAGACTAATGAAAATAGGGGGGCCCCGGTGCTAGATTTTGAAGTCGCGTGGTATGCCCATAGGACTTCGGGTAGAATCTCCGTCCATTTCCCATTCGCACCGGTCAATCTCTTTTTCAGGTTTTGAAGTATATCTTTTTTGACGATTCTGCTTGTTGATCTCATCCAATTTCACACCTTAATTCGAGGTTATGAAAACTATCGATGCAATAACAATGCCTAACAAGAGTCAGGGTCAAATTCCGTAGGGAGCTATATGTATGGGAGTTAGTGGTATATATTGTAGCGTGAGAGTTTGGCTATCTAAATTTGCACTTCCACAAAATAGAGTTGTTTTAAAGTCTAATTTGAACTACTATTGCAATTTAAGAAATAAAACTAGGAAAATATTTTTGTTGTTTTTCAAATGTTGTAAAAACCTAGGTCTATGACCTTCACCTAAGGGTTTGCATAATGGGACATAAACTTTAAAGCTTGTTTTATTGGTCGGGGTATATTATAGCTATCAACACTCAATCACCCACTCAATACCTCTCGATTATAGAGTGATTTTGCCCAATTTGTCTTTCTCAAGTCCAAATGGGTATTGAACAAAATGGTTGATAAAAGCTCAAGTCGGGTTGTTACTATCTCTAGGTTCAACCCTTTAATTGGGCTTATCAATCTCTCGATTGACCCAATTTCTTGTTAGCCAAGTGTTCCTAGACTAAGTCTCTCTTTCTCAAGTAGAGACCAAGTCAAATAGGCATGAACTAATATTTGCAACCATTAATTCCACAAATAAAATCAAGAACAAGGTTAAATAATAAATACTCAACCATAAACAAGCATTAAATTAAACACCCATTAAATTTACATACTAGGGTTGTGTCACAACCCTAGTGAAATTCTAGCTACTCATGCTTGATATGGAAGAAATAAAAGAATAAATGATAATTAAACTCATATTGCTAATTAAAATGATAAAATCTATGTTCAAATAGCCCAAAATATGAAAAACTATTAAAAATAATAAAAGGAAACGACTATTGTAACAGTTGATGTCAAAAGTTGACCTAAAAATTTGAAACTCGTCTATTTATACAGGGCTGGGAATTTCGGACAAAAATTCCCTTTCGGAGGTTCTGTGGCCGCACAATTCCATATGCGGTCCACACTTTTCTTTAACTTGACAGGATTGGAAGTCTGCGGCCGCATAATTCTGAACTGCGGTCGGAATGCACTCTTTCCGCGGTCCGCAGATTTGTAACTGTGGCCGCATCTTACAATTGTAACTGCGGCCGCATAGCTCTTTTTCTGTGGTCGCATAGCTCTTGTGCGGTCCACACTTTTGATGGACTTGGAATGCACATTCTTTGAAATTTGCTCCTGGCCCAGCTTTTATGGCCACAGAATTAATGTGCGGACCGCACTTTACACCAGACTCTGATGGATTTTCCTTCATAACCTGCGGCCGCAGATGATATTCTGCGGTCCGCACTTCTGAGCTTCTGTGTCTTTTATGTGTTTGAGTTCAAATTACTCCTTATTGAGTTGGATTTCATCTCGAAAGTTCATCTTCCAATAGTCCTGCAATTAAGCACATTTCATCAGTTTTCGGGAACATAATTAAACGCTTTTAGACTAATGTGACACTTATCAACAAGTCAACAAATTATCAAAAAGGCAACAAGTTAAACTTATATGCACAAATAGTTCTAATGTGACACTTGAGCATCAAGAGTTGCCTTTATTCATCAAGGAAGCTCGCTCTTTCATGTAGGTCGTTGTGGATCCCAAACTCCTCCTCCTCTACTTTCCGTTTGTCTATCTCACTTAAGAATTTATCACTCAATCCAAAGATTTGTGAAAGTTTCACTCATCTCTCTCAAAAGAATGTCGCAAGTACGACTTTAAGTAGCATAGGCTTGCCCCTCAAGTAGATTACCACTAATGTAAGCTCACTCGACTTAAAATCACGTAGGGCTTTTTCGTAATGCAATGAAGGCTTTTGGACTAAGGTTGGATATGGTGTGATAGAACGGGTTCATCTTTCCTTAAGCACTCCATTTTCTTTTCTAGGCTCATGCTTTGCCAACTCTTTGAGGCATTTCTTTGCCTTGGGGGAACTAGAGAGACTTAACATCACTCTTTCATGACCATGATATTAATTTTCTCCCTCTTTGATTTTTCCATGCTTTGTATCATTACTTTTCTTTGAATCCTCTCAACTCTTCAACTAATTCACTTTCTTTTTTTGCATTTTTCTTTTTGTACTTTTCTTATCTTGTCTTTCCTTCTCTTCATTTCTTTTCTGTTTTTGTACTGTGATACCTCTTTTAAGTTCATCGTCTCTCCCCCAAACTTATGTTTTTAGCCAATTGTTTCACAAGAATGTTAAGGAAAGCTCGGGTGCCAAGATGGTCACGACAAAATGGGTAAAAACTTGCAACAAGGTTATCAAATGAGAAAGGTTTGAGGCTCAAATGGGTTGACTAGTAACAACATTGGTGGGCAATGAAAAACTTCAAGCGGGCCAAGGAGAGCCTACAATGACTTCTCAAGCCAACCAAATTTTTTTATTCATTACTACTACTATTATTATCTAAACACCAAAAATGGACTCAATCCCTTAAGAAGGTTATCACGCCATCTATCGTTGAGAAAAATCACCCGGTTCACACAAAAACCACCTTTAGAAAGAACCGTGGTATTAAGAAAATCAAAAGCTTATTATCCACTAAAACATAAAAAGAAGCTATTAAATAAAAAAGAATCTAGTAATTCAAAAAGAGAACAAACATAAAAATAAAGAAGCTATAAAAGAAAAAAGTATTGAAAGCTAAACGAATATACATAATGAGGGATAAGAGAGAATATATACATAATGAGTGTTGATACCCAATTTTTCCCTCATATTTTTAAGAATACATATATACTTTCAAAATAGCATATTTGCATCATCATTTAGTTTACAAACCTGTACAAGAATTTTTCTATAATTTTCCATAATTTTTAGAGCTTTAAATTAATTTTCTTATATTTTTATTATATAAATATCTAGTAATTATCCTTTAAATTATTTTGTGATAACTTTATTACAAAAAATTATTATTTACATCCAGGATACATGTTTCAAACATTTTATTCTATTTTTTTATAATTGCATTAGCATTTTTAGCTATTTATCAAATTTTACAATAATAGCCTATATTCTATAAATAATTGCATTTATTATATAATTTATGCCAAAGTGGAATGTTTATATTTTTATAATACAAATTTATTATTTTAAGTATTTCAGTGCATAAATAATATTTTCATTCATTTATTAAGCATTTTTTATAAATTATTTTGATAAATTTTGGAGTATTTAAATAATAGTCTAATTTCTTACCTATTTTCGGACCTAAAACTACCCCGACCTCAGCCCAATTACCCCAAACCTTAGCCCAATTACCCCAATCCCAACACCAACAACCCACTACCCATACCCGTTTAATTAACCCGCCTAGTCTTCTAAAATCCTGGTCGTTGATCTTTAAGATCAACGGCCACAATTAACCCCTCACTTTAATTAACCTAACTCCTAACCCTAACCCTCATTCCCCCTTGCCTTCCGCCTTTGTATCCTTTTATATTCCTTCAGAAACCCTAGATGCCTCCCCCATCTTCTCCAAATCCGAGTAAATCACGGACTCCCTCTGTGATTTACTTGCCTTTTATGTGTTACCTCGTTATTGTCTGCAAGATTATGATGTTATATGGTACTTGCCCTAATTTTGGCAAGTACCAACCCAAACTGGATTCCACCGCCTTCAATCCTTGAGGTTTAGACGATATTTCGTCTATATGCACTCTATATGGTCCGATTCAGTGAGATCATCGACTATCTATGCTTCTTTTTGAACTAGGGTTTGAAATTTTCCCTTATTCCTTAGTGATTCTTGATTGATATTCATCCTTTTCCGTGTTTGACTAATTTTTCCTTATTTCTGTTTAACCGTGTCGCCCTATTTTCTACTTTATTTTGCCCTAAATCTGACTCTAAATGATTTTTCGTATGATATTTTCCTTATTCTTTGTTTAATCTTCTGTATTATTTTTAGTATTATTTGTGTGATAATTGTTATTCCCTGTTGATTTACTGAATCCCTTTGTTTTATGCCCTAAAAAACCTATTCTAATTGATTCTAGTATATCTTTCCTTACTTGTATTTGAATAATTTTTTTTCCATGTTTACTTGTTCGATTTCTACACTATATAAACCCATTTCATGAAACCCCTTAAGGGAGATTTTTTCTTAATCCTAGTTCTGGCTATTGTTTTTCACCACTCACTCACTGTTACCCTCAAACCCTCTGAAATTATTGAATAACCTCCTCTGGTGCAAGCACTGCTCGGAGCCCATCCTCGAGGCTCTTATGAACTCTGAAGCATCGGGGATTTGGGGTTTTTGCTATTACACTCTGCACTCTTTTAATTCTGCTACTGGTTAGTGTTTAAACTCTCATAATGTTTAATTTCTTTCCTTCTTTTTGCACATGTATCTGAACTTATATGAGTATGGTTCAACTATGACAATGTTCAATTTTAATGTCATTCTGTGTTAGTTGAATAGTCTACTTTTCATGTTATGTTTCACTATAATTTGCACTCTGTGATATCTTATCTCGTAAGATTAGTTCTATACCCTGTAACATCTTAACATGTTAATTTTGGACTTCAATATTGTGGTTGTATGCTACTTTTGCATATTTTGGTTAGATAATGCCCTAACTCTATGGAAAATCCCCCCTTTTACTTGAATGAGCTTTCACTGAGTCTTGTGTATTGGAATGCTCTTTAATGCTGCCTTAAAATCTGTTCTAAACTTGTTTCATGCTATCCTGGTTTTCTAAAGGATAAACACTCTATTTTTTGTTAACTAAGACCTCACTCCTATGATAACATGTTTTTATAAGTATGCCTTGGTTCATTTGCTATTTTCTCCTTTCTGTGATAATCAACATATGTATCCCTCCATTATTTCCAAGTATTGATATGACCTTAGGTTAGACTTGAATTAATTTAGACCCTTGTTTTCCTATGACGTTTGTCTATGTGACGCTTTGCTACTAAACCTTGCTGAATTTACTGGTCTACTGGACCAGTCCTGTTTTATGCTCATTCTGGGAACTTCTGTCCATTCTTCCTGCCTGTTACTATGGTATTCTGAATTCTTATTCTTAGCCGGCTAAAAGCCAAGGCTAACTAGGTTCTTGTTGGCCTCCCTAGTGTGAGCACTGCTCAGGGTCCGATTGAGGCAATTGTGAACTCTGACACACTAGGAGCTTGGCCCTAGTCATTCCTTTAACCTCCAAAATTATCCCTAATGCCCTACTTCCCTATCATGTACTGTGTTTTTATGTTGGTTGTTCCAAGTGATGCAACACTTGGTGTTGTGGCTCATTGAAAGGGGTCTGAACTCCCCTATGGATCTGTGATCGTGTGGTATGCTATGTCAGAAGTATTGAAGGCCTAGCATGGTTGGGTATTAGCTGTTCTATTTGGGCCTGCTATAGGCCTGTTTATTGTCATGTAATATTACTATTTTCTTATTAATTTGGGTCTGTAATAATATCATTGTATAAACGATTGGGGTGTTAGTAAAAGAGGATGGGGTAGATTTTAATATTAATATGCAATGGGTAGATGGCATGCCTATAGGATTGAGTGATGCACTTGCCTTATGATGTTCATTCTCTATGCACACTGTAGAAAGCATTCCATTAGAAAAAAAATACACTTGCACTACTTGTTTATTAGCAAGCATGGGCTCAAATGCCTCAATATATTTGTTGCTATATGTTATTAGAAAACCACGCCCGTAGGAAATACATGTCGTTGAATTCTCTGTTAATTTGCATTACTACAACATATCCCTTAGAGATCATGCCTATAGGACTCTAATCATGTCACTTGTTCTTGCATTGCATTGTTCATCTAGAAAACCTGCCTATAGGGTTTAATAGTAAAATCAGGTTCCCAAATGTTAATCGTTAGAAATCCTGCCTATAGGATGCCAGTGCTCGCCTTAATAACTGGTACTGGCGCCCATTTAAACACTGCTCATCACTCATTTAGGCCATTATCAAGAGTATGAGTAATTCTGATTTTCCACTCCCTCTATTACATAAATCATCTAGGCGCAGAATTATAGGATTAATAATTGAAGAATTTGCCTTCTCAATAATTAATGTGTAATAACCTATGCAATCCTATCTATGAATCTCGTTGGCTCCTGAAATAGCTTGCATGCCTTGCTTCCTATCACCTAGAAATCATGCCTATAAGGGGTTAAGTTCTTTAATCTCAAACTGCTTAACATGAAAATCTGCTCCGCGTGCACTTGCTGTGTGATTGTGGAAGCTAACTTGAGCCTTTAACTACCTATACGTGAAGTCTAACATGTTTTGTATGTCGCCTAATTTTGACATTTTTGAGCAGCCTAAGAAAAGTCTAGAACCACCCAAAATAGAGGTCCAATGCCTCATGGACCATAGGTATGGGACAGGTAATGCACGCATAAGGTACGCCTTATAATTGAACTAGTGCGCTTTAGGTAACAACTTAAAGATAGTAATCGGGTAGCAGGAGATGATAGTTTGTGCCCGCTGAATAAAACGAGTAACACCCCATCTCGAGGGAGTTATGGAGTATTATTTATGTTGCACGGGGTGATCCTTTAGGCTAAAAAACTTAGGACCCCCATCTTATTCCTTTTTTTATTCAAGTGTTTGTACTTATTCAAAGTCTTTATATTGATAAAATTTCTCAAACTTCTTGCTCTTTATACCTTTGTTTATCCGACTAATTCATATAATTCAAGTTCGACCAGGACCCACAGTTGTGGACCTCGAAGAGTGTCTAACACCTTCTCTTCGAGGTATTTTCGAGCCCTTACCCGATCTTTGGTGATGCAAACTAGTCAAACTTGAGTCATGTGCAAAATAGGTGCCCTAACGCACCTTAAAACCGTTAGGTGGCGATTCTCCTCTTTTAATACTTCCTTAAAAGATTTGTCACATGTCGAAACCCGATTTCGCAAGAAAAAGTGGCACAATAATGAGAAAGAAGAAGAAAATAGTAATAAGTTAATTACATGCCAAATTCCTCATAGCTATCAAAATATAGAATCATCAAAATATGTCAAAGAAAATCCACCCCCGTAAATAAAAATAAGCATTGTCCCTAATGCTTAACAAAATAGGAGTAAAAGAAGGGTGAAAGTGAAGAAAACTCCCTATGGCTCCATTGCCATCTCTATGTCCCCAGCAGTGGCACCAACCTCAGCCTCATCCAATTGGATCTCATCATCCTCAAGTCCGAGAGTGGCTGGGTTGGTGAATATCTGACGTACTACCTCGGCAGTGTCAACAACAATGTCTGGCTCCTCAGACTAGCCAACTGGTGCTGTAGGTGCTGTAGGATCTGGGGCTGGGTGGTGCGTTTCAATGAGCATGTCAAATGGAATATTTCCGGCTGCTGCTAGCTTGGTGACCTGTCTCCGGAGCTTATCCACTGACTTATTTGAGGCCTGTGACTTCCGCATGGTCTTCACTTCTTTGGCTAACTCTTAAATCACGGACCCATGTTGTACCAGAGTGTCCATAATAGTGTTCTGATTTTCCAGAGCTCAACCGCTACATCACTAACATCACACATGAGCTCAAAAGGAATACTCCAATTAGGAGCAGTGATAATGGGAGTGGTTGTCAACTTTAACTTTAGAAATTCAAAGGCTCTCATGCAATCATCATTGAAGTGACATTTAGCATTTTTCTCTAAAAGCTTGCACAAGGGGTTCACCACATTAGAAAAATTCTTTATGAACCGTCGGTAGAACCCCGGTTGATCCAAGAAACTTCTCACGCCTTTCACTGAGGTTGGAGGTGAAATCACTTCTATCTTTTCCTTGTCGACCTCCATGACCTTCTTTGAAATTTTGTGGCCAAGGACAATGCCTTCCACGACCATGAAATGACATTTCTCCCAATTTAGCACCAAGTTCGTTTCTTCACTCCTTGCTAATACTTTATCCAAATTCTCCAAGCAATCATCAAAAGAATACCCGACTACCGAAAAGTCGTCCATGAAGACTTCAAGGTAGTCCTCTACCATATCCATAAAGATCGCCATCATACACCGTTGAAAAGTCGTCGGTGCATTGCATAAGCCTAATGACATCCGCTTGAAAGCGAAAGTCCCATATGGACAAGTGAAATTTGTTTTCTCTTGATCTTCCGGGGCAATAAGGATCTGGTTGTAGCCCGAATATCCATCTAGAAAGTAATAGAAATCACGACCGGCCAATCTATCAAGCATTTTGTCAAGGAAGGGGAGTGGAAAATAGTCTTTCCTTGTGACTTTGTTTAGCTTCTGATAGTCCATACACACTCTCCACCCGGTCACTGTTCTTGTGGGAATCAACTCGTTCTTATCATTAGTGACCAAAGTTATGCCTCCCTTCTTAGGGACACATTGCATAGGAGAATTCCACGAATTGTCGGAAATATGGCAGACCACCCCGGCATCTAGCCGTTTGATAATCTGCTTTTGATCACGTCTTGCATGGCTTCATTGAGTCTCCTTTGATGTTCGATGGAGGGTTTGGAATCTTCCTCCAAGTTAATCTTGTGTATGCAAAATACGGGGTTTATTCCCCGCCCCCCAAAGTCCGCCCAATAGCTTTATTCCTCTTGTGGAGCACCGCCAATGTAGAGTCAACTTGCACGTTAGTCAAACAAGAGGAAACAATAACCGGTAAAGTAGAACAAGGGCCAAGGAATTCATACCTGATATGTGGAGGCTTCAACTCCAATATAGGAGGATCTTCAATTGAAGGCTTTGTAGGAGGAGTTTTCCTATTCTCAAGATCCAAGGAAAGTTTCTGGGGTGCATAGTTGTACGACCCCATTCCTTGCAATGAATTGACACATTCCATGAAGCCATCCATCTCGTGACCATCAAAATTGAGCAAGACGACCTCCAACATATCACCCACATTAATCGTGGCACTTGTATCATCAATAATCACATCGGTCACTAAGTGCACGAAAGAAAACACTTCATTGCTATTCGGTTGCCTCATAGATTTGCACATGTGGAACACCACATTTTCATCACCCACCCGGAAAGTGAGTTCTCCGGCTTTCACATCAACAAGAGATTTCCCCGTAGCAAGGAAAGGTCTACCAAGAATAATCGGTACCTCATAGTCCACTTCACAATCAAGAATAACAAAATATGCAGGTAGAATGAACTTATCAACTCGAACCAATACATCCTTAATCATTCCCAACGATCTTCGTTGTACGATCGGCCATTTGTAATCTCATAGATGTGGTCTTGGTTGCCTAATTCGCAATGTCTTGAAAACCGAATAGGGCATCGAATTGATACTCGCCCCAAGATCACAAAGAGCTTTGGCAAACTCGGCACTTCCGATGGTACAAGGGATTGTGAAAGTACCGGGATCTTCCAATTTAGGAGCCATCGAATGCACAATTCCACTCACTTGATGAGTGACTTTGATAGTTTCAAAATTCATCGACCGCTTGTTTGTCACAAGTCCTTCATAAACTTTGCATATCCGAGTATTTTCTCCAAGGATTCAACTAATGGAACATTTATCAAGAGACTCTTTATCATATCAATGAACTTTTTGAATTGATTCTCGCCATTTTTCTTGACAAGCCTTTGAGGATATGGAGGAGGTGGCTTAGGAAATTGTGCCTTAGACTTTTGCAGTACTGGTTCTAGTATGTCAATCACATGATCCTTAGACGAGTTTACTTCCTCTTGAGTCTCTTCCACTGTGTCATCAATATCAATCTGCACTTCATTATTTGATTGCACCATAATGTGCGGGATCTCCTCTTCTTCTACCACTCGCTCATCATCCATAATTTGCCTTTGACTTGGGGTAGGTACATTCCTACCTCTTCCACTTCTTGTAGTAACGGTCATGGAATGCCCCGTATTGTTTTCACCCTTTGGGTTCACCACTGTGTCACTTAGTAGTGCCCCCTTAGGACGAGAATTTAAAGCTTGAGAGATTTTTCCCATTTGCACTTCTAAGTTACGGATTGCGGTGTTGTGTGAAGCAAGTCGGGCATCGGAATTGGCATTCTTATCCATCATTTTCTTGAATATGTTCTCAATATTACCCATTTCGTTGTTGGAAGAACTAGGACCATGGGAAGGATAAGGAGGTGAGTTGCTCGGTTGTTGATACATCGCGGGCCATTGAAAATCCGACCCCCGATTTCCTTGATTGTTGTTCCACCCGCCTTGATTGTTGCCTCCCCAATTGCCTTGTTTATTGCTATTATGTCAATTCCATTGATTATTGCTACCATTCCAATTGCCTTGATTGTTGTTATTCCAATTTTCTTGATTATTTCCACCACTCCAATTACCTTGATTATGATATTCCAATTGCCTTGATTATTTAAGTTCTCCACTGTTGTTGACTATGGCCTTGGAAGTTGTTTCTTTGCCCTTGAAAGTTGTTCACATATTTGGACCTCTTCCTCTTGATCATTATAGGAATCATCTTGATCAAATCCACTATTATCTTGCACAAAATTGTCCACTCTTTGTTGCACTTGTGGACTTCTTGTTCTTCTCTTGTTCACCATCATATTTACTCCCTCCATAGCATTGACTTGCCTCGGGTTTTGCACTTGTTCAAGTGGAGCCTTTGCCAATTGGTTCTTGGTAGTTGTCAACTCGGCTATTACTTGACCATGGTCATGCAACTCTTTATGAAGAAGAATCGCATTGGGATCACCTTGTGGAACATTGACCCTAGATTGCCATGCCGATGAAGTATCCGCCATCTCATCCAAAATATCATACGTCTCCGCATAAGGCATAGTCATGAAGTTTCCACCAGCAAGTTGATTCACTACATATTGGTTGGTTGTATTGATCCCCCGATAGAAAGTTTGTTGAATCATGTTGTCTGTCATATCGTTGTTGGGGCATTCCTTCACCATTATTCTATACCTTTCCTATTTCTCGTGTAGTGGTTCATTGGGCTCTTGCTTGAATGCTAGAATTTCATCCAGAAGAATAGCCATCTGCCAGGGAGAGAAGTACTTTGAAATAAATTTCTCCGCTAGTTCATCCCAAGTACGAATGGAATGATTTGGCAAACATTCCAACCAATATAAAGCTTTCCCCCATAAAGAGAAGAGAAAAAGCCTTAGCCTCAAAGCATCCTCAGAGACATTAGTTTGTTTCCTCCCCCAACACGTATCTGTGAACCCCTTCAAGTGTTTATATGCATTTTGACCCAGTGCACCGGTGAAGAACCCTCGTTGCTCGAAAAAGTGAGCATCATGTTGGTTATTTGGAAGTTTCCCACCTTAATATGGGGAGGGACTTGCATACCTTCATTCAGCAATACCCGATGTGGAGCCGCTCGTGGTGGAGGTGGGGGTGGAGCGGGAACATTGTCTTGAGGCGCTTAGCCTCGTCTATTGGCTTGAGGTTCAAGAGAGGCCTCATTCATTTGATCATCCTCAACGTCCACATTCCCCACAACTATGTTCCCAGTTCATTGTTTGCCATGATTCCACCTACAATACTCAACACATTAGTAACAAGGAAGGAAAATAAGATATCAGAACAACACACCTAAATTTATAGCTAACGCCATTTTTTAGCTCCCCGGTAACGGTGCAAAAAATTGATCTCGTTCAATTCACAGCTAAATTCGAGGTTATGAAAACGATCGATGCAATAATAATACCCAACAAGAGTTAGGGACGAATTCCGCAGGGAGCTATATGTGGGAGTTAGAGGTATATATTGTAGCGTGAGAGATTGGTTATCTAAATTTGCACTACCACAAAATTAGGTTGTTTTAAAATCTAACTTAAACTACGATTTCAATTTAAAAAATAAAACTAGGAAATTCTTTTTGTTGTTTTTCAGATGTTGTAAAAACATAGGGCTATGTCTTTCACCTAGATGTTTGCCTAATGGGACATAAACTTTAAAGCTTGTATTATTTGTCGAGGTGTATTATAGCTATCAACACTCAATTACCCACTGAATACCTCTCGGTTAGAGAGTTATTTTTCCCAATTTGGCTTTCTCAAGTCCAAATGGGTATTGAACAAAATGGTTGATAAAAGTTCAAGTCGGATTGTTACTTTCTCTAGGTTCAACCCTTTAATTGGGCTTATCAATCTCTCGATTGACCCAATTTCTTGTTAGCCAAGTGTTCCTAGACTAAGTCTCTCTTTCTCAAGTAGAGACCAAGTCAAATAGGCATGAACTAATATTTGCAACCATTAATTCCACAAATAAAAGCAAGAACAAGGTTAAATAATAAATACCCAACCATTAAATTAAACACCCATTAAGTTTACATACTAGGGTTGGGTCACAACCCTAGTGAAATTCTAGCTACTCATGCTTGATATGGAAGAAAGAAAAGAATAAATGATAATTAAACTCATATTGCTAATTAAAATGATAAAATCTATGCTCAAATAGCTCAAAATATGAAAAACTATTAAAAAGAGTAAAAGGAAATGGCTATTATAGCAGCTGATGTCAAAAGTTGGCCTAAAAATGTGAAACTCGTCTATTTGTACAGGTTGGGAATTTCGGATAAAAATACCCTTTCAGAGGTTCTGTGACCGCACAATTCCATGTGCGGTCCGCACTTTTATTTAACTTGATAGGATTGGAAGTCTGTGGCCGCAAAATTCTAAACTGCGGCCACACTGCACTCTTTCTGCAGTCCGCAAATTTGTAGTTGCAGCCGTATCTTGCTTTTCTGCGGTCTGCATAATTGTAACTACGGTCGCATAGCTCTGTGCGTTCCACACTTTTGATGGACTTGGAATGCACATTCTCTGAACTTTGCTCCTGACCCAGCTTTTGCGGTCGCACATTCATGTGCGGACCGCACTTTGCACCAAACTCTGATGGATTTTCCTTCATAACCTGCAGCCGCAAATGATTTTCTATGGTTTGCACTTCTGAGCTTTTGTGCCTTTTATGTCTTTGAGTTCAGATTACTCCTTCTTGAGTTGGATTTCATCTTGGGAGTTCATCTTCCAATAGTGTTGAAGCACATTTCATAAGTTTTCGGGAACACAATTAAATTCTTTTGGACTAAAACGAAAGCTAAAAAACGTTAATAAGTAGTCAAAATCCCCACTTATCACCTCTTCGTTTCCACTAGGGTGATAAGGTTTCGATAGTATCTTCTTGATCTTGTGATCTTCGATTTTATTTACCTTGCTGCCAACGAATTGCTTTCCATTATCGCAAATAATTTCGGCCAGTATCCTAAATCGACACATATACGGTCCCAGTTGAAGTCAATGACTTATTTCTCCTGGACCTTCTCGAATGCTTGAGCCTCGACCCATTTGGAAAAATAACCGGACATGAATAATATGAATCATGTTTACCGGGTTCCCATAGTAGGGGTATGACGATGTACATTCCCCACTTCATAAATAGCCACGAGGACAAAACTAAGTGGAACATTTCTCCCGGTTGATGGATCATCGGGGTGTGTCTCTGGCAATCATCGCATCTTCGTATGAAGTCATTCGCATCTTTCCCCATTTCGGTCCAGTAATAGCCAACCTAATTAGCTTCCGAATCAAAGATTGTGTCCCATAATAATTTTGGCAAGTGCCTTCATGAACTTCTCTCAAGGCGTATTCGGTCTCTCCCGGTCCCAAGCATCTGGCTAGTGGGCCGTCGAAGGTTCTCTTGAATCATGCCCCTTTAACCAAGCTAAATCCGGCAGCCTTGGTACGCAGGCTCTCGATTCTTTAGGATCCGATGGAAATTTTTCGGTCTTCAAGTTCTCTATGTACTTGTTCCTCCAATCCTAAGTTAAACTCGTTGAGTTTACTTCGACGTGGCCTTCTTCTATCACCGGCTTCATGAGCTGCACTACTGTTCCAGAACTAAATTTATCGACATCGATCGATGATACCAAGTTAGCAAGAGCATCGGCCTAGCTATTCTAATCTCGGGGTACGTGCTACATGGTCCATCCCCTGAATTGATGCAGTGTAACCTGTAATTTGTCCAAGTACCTTTGCATCCGTTCTTACTTTACTTCAAACGTCCTGTTAAATTGATTTACCACGAGGAGGGAGTCATACTTAACTTCTATTACCTCGGCCCCAAGGCTTTTTGCCAATTCTTGACCTGCAATCATGGCCTCATACTCGGCCTCATTGTTAGTCAATTTTATAGTTTTAATAGATTTCCTAATAACATTTCCAGTAGGCGATTTTAATACGATGCCGATCTCGGACCCCTTCGCGTTCGAGGCACCATCTGTAAAAAGAGTCCAGATTCCCGAAGTGGTCTCTGAGGTTAGCAGTAATAACCTTTCAACATTGGGTATTAAGGCCGCTATAAAGTCGGTCATGAAGTCTGCCAAAATTTGAGATTTTATGGAGGTTCGGGGTCGATACTTGATATAGTACCCGCTAATTTCGACGGCCCATTTGGACAACTGGCCCGAGAGCTCGGGTTTGTGCATGTTGTTCCTCAGCGGGGGACACATATGGGGTGGCATTGAATGTACGACTTTAGCTTTTTGGAGGCGCTTAGCAAAGCGAGCATTCAATTTTTCCAGGTGAGGATACCTTGTTTCGGCCTCGCCTAGAGTTCTACTGACATAGTAAATAGGAAATTGCGTACCATCTTCCTCTAGGAAATTGCATACCTTCTTCCTCCCCGACTAAGACTCCACTTACTGCCACCTCAAAAACCGCCA
Organism: Nicotiana knightiana; assembly: GCA_005239525.1. Taxonomy (NCBI): domain Eukaryota; kingdom Viridiplantae; phylum Streptophyta; class Magnoliopsida; order Solanales; family Solanaceae; genus Nicotiana; species Nicotiana knightiana. The sequence goes on along the minus strand of ML376691.1, from coordinate 4,296 downwards.
AGTAAAGGTATAGTTGTTCGTCCGCCTTCGGAGTGTGCAACAGGGGCATGCTTGATAGGTACCATTTGAGTTCTTCCAAAGCTTGCTGGCATTCTGGGGTCCAGGAAAAGTTATTCTTTTTCTTTAACAGTGAGAAGAATCGATGGCCTTTGTATGAGGACCTCGATATCGATCGGCCCAGGGCATCTATACGCCCGGTCAGTCTTTGAAAGACCTTGACATTGTCCACTATGGTGATGTCCTCTATGGCTTTGATTTTTTTGGGGTTGACATCGATCCCTCGATTGGATACCATGAACCCGAGGAATTTTCCCGATCCGACCCCAAATGCGCATTTCCCTATGTTCAGCTTCATATTGTATTTCTTCAGTATGTTGAAGGTTTCCTACAAATGTTTCAGATGGTTCTCTGCTCACAGGGACTTGACTAACATGTCGTCAATATAAACTTCCATTGATTCTCCTATCTATTCTTCGAACATCCAGTTTACTAGGTGTTGATAGGTGGCACCAACGTTCTTTAATCCGAAGGACATTACATTATAACAATAGGTTCAAAATTTAGTGATGAAAGAATTAATTTCTTGATTGTCTGGGTCCATCCGAATTTGGTTGTACCCGGAATAGACATCGAGAAAGTTGAGTATCTCATGCCCCGCCGTTGCATCGATCATTTGATCGATGTTAGGCAAAGGGAAAGAATCCTTGGGCAATGCCTTGTTTACATATTTATAATCTACACACGTTCTTAGCTTATTCCCTTTTTTAGGCACTACCACACATTCTTCTGTCGGATGGAACTTCGGGTCCAAACTCAGCTTATGAGTGGTTACCTCCGGCGGGATTCCTGACATATCAAGATGGGACCAAGAGAAATAGTCTATGTTAGCTTTAAGAAAACCAATGAGTTTTTTCTTGAGCTCGGGGGTTAACCCTGTGCCTAAGTATACCTTTCGATCTGGTAGGTGTTCGATCAGTATGACCTGCTCCAACTCTTCGACCGTCAACTTGGTGGCGTCAGTGTTATCAGGAGCAATGAATGATCTCGAGACTCTGTAATCATCCTCCTCGTATGTTTCCCATTCATCCAGTTCAGTCGAGACCGGCATCTGTGATTGCTATTTAATTTCTTCCTTTTTGGTCAACACCGCGCTCCTTGATGTCGAAACTGTGGGCACCAGGATTACCTCGTCGACTGTGAGCATCTCCTTTGTAGCCTCTACTCTCTGTAGACCGTCTTAACCCCTCCCAATGTAGGGAATTTCAGCACATGGTGTAAAGTCGAGGGTACCACCCTCATGTTGTGAACCCACAGCCTTCTGAATAGGGCTTCATAACTCATGTGCCCTTCGATCACATAGAACTTTATTTCTTAAACCGTCCCGATGGTTTTCACTAGCAGGGTTACCTCCTATTTAGTAGTTTCACATGCCATGTTAAACTCATTCAACACCCGGGCTGCAGACACTATTTGGTCATGTAACCCCTATTGCTCAACGACCCTCGATATGATGATGTTGGCCGAGCTACCTGGATCAATCAACATATGTTTAACTCGAGATATATTGATAAGTACAGATATTAACAGCGCATCATTGTGAGTTTGCATAATGAACTCGATATCCTCATCGTTGAACAAAATGTTCCCTATGTGACATAATATCGGGTGCGGTTTTCCCTTGTGATAGATGCTTTAGTGCGTTTATCATTGGTCCTTGGGGGACATCGACCCCTCCGATGATCATGTTGATGATATAATGAGGCTCCTCTTGTTCGACCTATTTGTTGGTGTCCCTATTCCTGAAGTTGTTTTTGGCTAAATCACTTAGAAATTCTCAAAGGTGTCCGTTATTGAACAACTGGGCAACTTTTTCTCTCAATTGTCGGCAGTTTGGTCCTGTGACCATGAGTGTCGTGGTACTTACACATCAATATAGGATTTCTTATGGTAGGTTCAGACTGCAATGGTCGAGGCCACTTAGTTTCTTTGATGCGTCTGATAGTCGACACAATGCTGGAAACATCAATCTTGAAGTTATACTCCGATAATCTTGGTGCTTCTCTGCCCCCAACGGCCTGTCGAAACCACTTTTAGTCATCAGACCTCGGCTACTTTGTCCTCGATCTCTTTTCTTCTCATTCCTAGTGGGGTGACGCGCATATCCATTTCCCTTTTGGTCCACACTGTATGGTTGCAACCGATCCCGGACCGGCCTTGGCTAATGATTGACGACTCTCTTAGAACTGTCATCAGCCCTGATGGGATAAGCAGACCTAGAAGGGGCCCGGAGTTGTTCATCCTCGACCCTGATCTTCGACTGGTACATGTTGTGGACGTCGGCCCAAGTCACCGTCGGGTACTCTACCAAGTTTTGTTTTAGCTTCTGTGAAGCCAAGGAGCTTCGGGGGTTAAGCCCCTGAGTAAATGTCTAAGCGTCCCAATCACCTACAATTGAAGGCAGGTCCGTTCGTTCCATCTGGAACCTCAACACGAACTCCCTGAGCATCTCGTTGTCTCTTTGTTTAACCTGGAAAAAGTCCTACTTTTTTGTCTCAACCTTGATGGCCCGACATAGGATTTCACGAAAGAATCTGCAAGCATGACAAATGAGTCAATGGAATTTCGGGGTAAGTTGTGATATCCTATCATCGCTCTTTTGGAAAAAGTCTTCCCAAACTTCTTCAGTAACACAAACTCGATTTCATCATCTTCCAAGTCGTTCCTTTTGATTGCGCATGTATAGGAGGTCACATGCTCCTTCAGATCCGTGGTTCTGTTATATTTCGGGATGTCATGCATACAATACCTCTTTGGGATCGGCTTCGATGCTGTGCTCTGAGGAAAAGATTTGTGGATAAACTTCTTGATATCCGGTCCTTTCAATATCGGGGGTGATCTTGGGATTTGATTGAACTTGGAATTGTATTATTCCACCTTCTTGTCATTGGCCTCAATTTTCTTTTTGCTTGACTCCACCTGCTTTATTAATGCCTCAAGCATTTTCGTTATTTCTGGATTGATCCCGAGCTCAGCTTCACCTAGTCTCTCGGTGATCTATTCATTTCTTTGTACATTTCTCGGGATTTATCGGGCTTGTTGGTCCCAAACGCACACGCAAGTATACGTGGTCGACAAGTAATATAGGATTGTAAGTCCAGATATCGTACCCACAGAGACTTGTGATCAACTACCAACTAAATTAAACCCAAAAAATTAATCTATTCAAGCGAACACTAAGTATGAATATTTAGCTAAAATTAATCTAGAATAGTAAACTATGAAATTAACGAAACAAATTGGAGAAATTAGACACGAATTCAATAAGAGACGATATTCTAGAACTATGGGTTAGAAAAAAATCCTGTTGAGTTTCCACTTAAATCGTCTAATTAATTTATCTGGTTTATTGATTGACGAGGTTAATATTGCTCGTAGCCTTCTCCCGACGTACAACTCGCCTATTCAAGCTAACCTAACACCTATATTCCTATGAAATTAGGATTAATAAGAACGCATTAATAATTCCCATATAATAACCGAGCAAGGCGATTAGGTATATTCCTATCCTAACCGCATATCCGCTCCCCTGAAGGATTAAGATCTTTCTCTACCCAATCTTATATGCAATCTAGAATTCCCTCTCCCGAGTTCAATCCTAGATTCGTAGATAGTATTCAATTGGTGATCAAGAAATCAAATAATTAAGCGCAAGATTGAATAAATAAACCAATATGATAAAATAATAAGAACAATTCAAGCTTCAAACTACAACGTTCATGTAGCACCCAAAACTCTAGAACTAATAAACTATGAAATTAAAGGAAGAGAAGAGAAGAAAAACTAG
>MDKJ01182864.1:0-10144 GCA_005239525.1 Nicotiana knightiana | reverse complement strand
GTATGAAATGATATGCTATGACATGACTGAGTATACAAAATCAAATAAGCACATAAGGAGACAACAATAAACGACCTCTTGGGTCTCAGAATATTCTACTTGAAGCCCTAACATTTGACTTAATATGATTTCTAGCATGTTCACATTAACCACATCAATAAAAATGCGGATATAATTCTAAAATAGCTACTAGACGGTGCCATGGGATGGGCCAGGCCACAAATCACTTGGTGCACGCCCGCACGCCCGTCACTTGGCATGTGCATCACCTTAGTTATAGTATTATATCATATAATTTGAGGTTTAGAACCCTCAGAACCATGTTTGGAACCATTACTTACCTCAGTTAAGCCAAAACTCTACTCCGCAATGCCCTTGATTCTCGACTCGACCACAAATCGCCCCAAATCTAACAAAAAACAGTATTATATCATTAATATATGATAAAGGAACGAAGCCCACATAAAAGTTGTTAAATTACATCACAAATCCCAAAATTGGCCAAACCCAGGCCCCGGGCCCATGTCTCGAAATTCGATAAAAATCACAAAACTAGAATCCTTATTCACTCATGAGTCTACCCATATCAAATTCATCGAAATCCGACCTCAAATGCCCATTCAAATCCCCAAAAGAATTTCCCAAACATTCTTCCACTTTTCACCCAATTTTCCCCTCAAATCACAAATTAAATGATGGAATTAAAGGCATAATCATGGGAATTAACCAAAACTAGGTAAGAATCACTTATCCCAAACACCCACGCAAGAATCTCTCCAAAAATTGCCTTCTACCGAGCTCCCAATTAAATTTTGTGATATGAACTCAAAGCCCTCATTTTTTAACTTTAAATTCTACCCAGGTATTCCTTCTTTGCGTACGCAGGCCCACCCATCACGTTCGCGATGAACAAAAACTCTCAAAAATCATTTCCAAACTCTTCTCAGATAGCTTGTAGTATAATGGCCATAACATTTAGTAAAAAATTTCAAATGATAAATGGTTTGATGTTTTGGAAACTAACCACTGAGATATAAAACTTTCATGTTTTGAAAATATTCTAATTTCTTTACATATTTTAAGAAATAAGCATCCAAAGTGAGCCATGTGCAACACAAATTTCTTCTTCATCTTCCCAGACAATCTATACTGTACTAGCCATACCTCTTTGTAAAAAATTCTAAATTCTAAATGGTTTAATTTTATGAAAACTAGACACAAAGGGCTACAACTTTTGTTTTTGGATCATCTTGAAATTCCTTACATATTGTGAGATATGAGCTTCCAAAGTCAGACATGCGTAACAAAGATGTTTCTTCTTCGCGAACGCGAGGATCTCTCCGCGAACTTGTAGAACAATGTCCCTGAAGCTAAATCCTTCTTCGCGAACGCGAGAGGATCCTCGCGAACGCAAAGAAAAACACCAGACACCAGCATCAGCTATTGCAAAACAGCCCGAATGATTTGAAACCACCCCGAAACACACCCGAGGCCCCCGGGGCCCCCTCCAATCACACAAACCAGTCCCATAACATAACACGGACATGCTCGAAGCCTTAAATCTCCTCAAACCACATCGAAATCATGAATCACACCCCAATTCAAGCCTAATAAACTTTAGAACTTCAAACTTCTACATTTGATGTCGAAACCTATAAAATCACGTCTGATTGACCTCAAATTTTGCACACAAGTCGCAAATGACACTATGGACCTGCTCCAACTTTCAGAATTCCATTCGAACCCCGATAGCTAATTTTCCACTGCCGATCGGAAAGCACCAAAAACTCAATTTCGCCAATTCAAGCCTAATTCTACTCTTGACCTCCGAAAAATATTCTGAACACACTCCTAAGTCCCAAATCACCTAATGAAGCTATCCGAGCTATAAAAACCACATTCCGAGGTCATTTACCTATAAGTCAATTTCCAGTTGACTTTTCTAACTATAAAAGTCATCTTAAGAGACTAAGTGTCTCATTTCTCTCCAAAATCACTCCGAACCCGAGCCAACAGTCCCAGCACAACATAAAAGAGCTAAACAACACATAATAAAGCAGAAATAGGGGAAACGGGGCTAAACCCTCGGAACGGCCGATCAGGTTGTTACATTCTCCCACACTTAAACATACGTTCATCCTCGAACGTGCCCAGAGTTGTTCCAAAAACCACCAAAATTGCCGTGTAACCTACCATGCACATACCCGGGGGTGATCCCACGTCACCCTATCCCATATAGGTCCAATAGCAGAACACACTTGAAATTTCGAAATTCAACCTAACCCATAAAACTTAGAACCAAAATTCCACTTCTGAAATAGTTTACAAGATCAAAATTCCACAACTATAAACTGAATAAGTCTGAACACGCTGTAATAAGTCATATCTGTAACCCAAGATATATTCACATAATATACCGCATGACTCAAACACTCATAGCGATAATTCCTACTCACAATAGCTGCTCAAATCAACGCAATACCGGTACATAACCTCTTATCAAACAATGCCTCGATCTAACACTTTCATATATTGCTGATGATGAAAGAAACACGTAGAAACTAGCAACCATTCGTCCGATCAGACAGTCATGGAGCTCCCCATTTCTCCGACAGGTACTATAGCAGATTTCTAAGCCAACTTTTTATATCATCCTTCCAATCATGTTGTAGTTAACTATGGTAGTATTCATTCTAGGCCCAATGACCTCTTCTCATCCAACACGACCACTCTGATGACATGACGCATCAACACAATCCAAAGCCATAACCTATGCAACTCGTGCACTCAATAACAACAACCCACGAACTCAAATTGTAGAAAAGATTCACACGAGAGAACTATCTTGCCATTAACAATTACCATTACAACACCATGGTAAGAGCCTGGAACACATCGTAAAATCAAAACATACAAATATGACACCAAGGATCATACCTCTACATAACTCCGCTACAATGCGTGGTCCTATCCGAACGCTGGTCCACACAAAATATTTCAAGCCACCTTGCTCAAAATCAGTAACCATGCGCAATTCGACATCAAGTACTCCAAATGCATTGCCATAACCACGGGGAAATTGGACAATACCATGCATCACAACCCGAAAGAACATAACCAATACGTCTCAATCCCGTAATACCCAATTACTTACCTTACTCAAATCCCGCTATAAAGCCCAAATAGATCTGCACCATATGTGCATATAACCAACAGATCATAACTCCTTGTAGCATTAAAGAGCAACTCATAACTCATAACTCATTCCAGAATACAAATAAGCCTAGCAACGACTGGATTACAACACACACTAACCTCGGACTAAGCCTGGGCTATGTCTCCACAGCCCAAAACTATGAAATTATCTACACATTAGAGTTCCCAGTCTCCAAACCCTCAAAGCACACAAGTCACCGTATCCGATCTCAACTCCATCCCGAATTTCTAATACTTCCCCAATACACGATCATAACACGAGGGATACCCTTACAATCCGGGTGTGTTACAAGGCCAAATTTGAATACCCGCAGTGTCACGACCCAAATCCCAACCCAGGTCGCGATGGGGCCCAACACCGCAGTCAGGCAAGCCAACCATTTCCCACTAGTGAGTTCCATGTAGTTTACCAAAACATTTTTCCACACTTGCTTAACTTAGTTTTCCTTTTTGAGACATTAAGTAGAAACATATAACCTAGACAACTTTATACAAAACCGATAATCATGAAAGTGTAATTTACGATTTACATTCCAAAATAAAGTCTACTAGCGTGTGCGCCAGGAACTAGTGTCACAAGTCTACAGGGCTGCAATGTAAGCCAAACTACCCATACTCTCCTCCTTCCTGCTCAAGGCATCTGCTACTACATTCGCCTTACCCGGATGATAAATGATGGTGATGTCGTAATCCTTCAGCAACTCAATCCACCTGCGCTGCCTCAAATTAAGATCCCTCTGCTTGAACAAGTGTTGCAAGCTGCGGTGGTTTGTATAAACCTCACAAGACACCCCATACAAGTAATGCCTCCAAATCTTAAGAGCATGGACAATCGCTGCCAACTCCAAATCGTGCACCGGATAATTCTTCTCATGAACCTTCAGTTGGCACGAATCATAAGGAATAACTCTCCCTTCCTGCATCAACACACACCCCAAGCAGTGAAGCATCGCAATACACTATATACATCCCAGAACCGGAAGGCAATACCAGGACTGGTGCTGAGGTCAATGCTGTCTTGAGCTTCTGAAAGCTCGCCTCACACTCGTCGGACCACCGAAATGGAGCATTCTTCTAAGTAAATCTAGTCAGTGGGGCTGTAATGGATGAAAAGCCCTCCACAAATCGCCGATAGTAGCCTGCTAGACCCAAGAAACTCCTGATCTCTGTAGCTGTAGTAGGACGTGGCCAACCCTGAACTGCATCAATCTTCTTAGGATGAACCTTGATACCCTCTCGGATACTACATTTCCCAAGAATGCCATGGAATCCAACCAAAACCCACACTTGGAGAACTTAGCATATAGCTTTTGTTCTCGCTAAGTCTGGAGCACAACTCTCAAATGTTGCTCATGCTCTCCCAGGCTACATGAATAAAACAAATGTTATCAATGAAGACGATGACAAAAGAATCAATATGCAGCCTGAACACCCTATTCATCCAGTCCATAAATGCTGTTGGGGCATTATTCAAGCCAAAAGACATCACCAGGAACTCATAGTGGCCATATCTCATGCGCAAAGTAGTCTTCGGAACATCTGAGGCCCGAATCTTCAACTCATGATAGCCCGATCTCAAGTCTATCTTAGAAAATGCCCTGGCACCCTGCAACTAGTCAAACAAATCATTAATGCGCGGCAATGGATACTTGTTCTTGATGGTGACCTTGTTTAGCTGGCGGTAATCAATACACATCCGCATGGACCCATCCTTCTTCTTCACAAATAGAACTGTAGCACCCCATGCTGATACACTCGGTCTGATAAACCCCTTAGCCAACAACTCCTCTAGCTGCTCCTTCAACTCTTTAGGAGCCATACGGTACGGGGGAATGGAAATAGGATGAGTATCTGGAGCTAAATCAATGCAGAAATCAATATCAAGATCCCGAGGCATGCCTGGAAGGTTTGAAGGGAATACATCAGCAAACTCTCGGACAACGGGCACTGAATCAATCGTTGGAGACTCGGTGGTGGTGTCCCGCACATAAGTAAGATACGCCAAACAACCCTTCTCGACCATATGTCAAGCCTTCAGGAAGGAAATAACTCTACTGGCTGCACTAACCGAGGAACCTCTCCACTCCATCCTAGGCAACTCAGGCATGGCCAAAGTAACCATCTTGGCATGACAATCCAAGATGTCATGATGAGGAGATAGCCAATCCATGCCCAAGATAATCTCAAAATCAACCATATCGAGCAATAGCAGGTCCGCTCTAGTCTCGACCCCACAGAATGTGATCATACAAGACTGATAAATCCGGTCTACCACTACAGAATCACCAACGGGAGTGGATACATATATAGGAGAAACCAAGGACTCACGAGGAGCATTCAGAAAACAAGCAAACAAGGCTGACACATATGAATAAGTACATCCTGGGTCAAATAGCACTGCTGCCTCTCTACCACATACTGAAATAATACCTGTGATCACGGCATCTGAGCCCACTGCATCTGCTCGGACCGGAATGACGTAGAATCTAGCTGGAGTAACTGAAGACAGACCTCCGCTAGACTTCATAGGAGCTAGGTGAGCTCTCCTCACCTGGCCTCCACCTCTTGGACGACCTCTACCAGCCTGTCCTCCACCTCTAGGTGGACGGGGTGCCGGTGTTGAGAATCCGGGTTGATAACTTTGCTGAATAGCCTTGCCCCGGAACCTGGGACAAATCCTACTCATATGGCCTGAATCTCCACACTCATAACACTTCACTGGAGGCATGGCCTGCTGCCCTGAAGAAGACCCCTGAATAGTCGGGGGACGATGAGAATTCTCTGGCATGGCACTGAAGTAAGGACTAGGCGACCCCTGATGACCTGAATACCCGCCGGAGGACCCTGTATAGCTTGTGGGCGGTAAGGACTCTCCGGCATGGTGCTGAAATAAGGTCTCACTGGAGCACCACGAGAAGGTGGTGGAGGAGCTGAATATGGAGGCCTGCTAGGCTGGCCTCTACCGAACTAACCTCTACCCCTGGTTGGGGCACCTCTCAAATCTTATGAAAATCTAGCTCTCTTGTCCTGCTGACCCTGCTCTCTGCTCCTCGATCGATAACCCTTAATCCGGCGAGCTATCTCGACCACAAGCTAATAAGGAGTACCCATCTCCACCTTTTGGGCCATGTTGTCCCTAATACCTAAGTGTAGCCCAGCTACAAATCTCTGTATTCTCTCAGCATCAGCAGGAAGAATCATAAGGGCATGGCGGGACAACTCTGAAAACTTGGCATCGTAATATGTCACTGACATCTGCCCCTGCTCCAGCTGCTCAAACTCGTATCGCAGCTCCTCCCTCTCGGAGAGTGGAATATACCTGTCCAGGAACAACTGAGAGAACTGCTCCATGTGATAGTAGGGGAACCTACTGGCCTACCAAGGATAAATGACTGCCACCATCTACGGGCCCTGCCTTCTAGCTGGAAAGTAGTGAAGTCGACTCCATGGGACTCCAAAATCCTCATGTTGTGCAGTCTGTCCCTGCACCTATCAATAAAGTCCCGGGCATCCTCGCCTTTCTCACCTCCGAAGATAGGAGGGTGCAATCGAGTCCATCTATCAGTAGCTGCTGCGGATCGCCGTCCGCAGCTGGTCTGAGCTCTGGTGCTGCTACTGCTGGCTGTGCTCCACCAACGGGTAGAGTACCAGGAGTTTGATAGACTACCACTGCATGACCTGCGGCTTGGGCGGTAGGGGTCTAAACTCCCCCTCCCGCTTGAGATGTGGCAGGATCCGCTGGAAATAAACCAGCCTGGGTCATAGTGTCCATGAACCGCATCATACGGCCCATGATCTCCTGAAAACTTGGTGCAGTCATGAAGTGTGCTGGGGTAGGATCTGCTGGAGGCACCTCAGCCTGCTCCTCTATGATAGGATCCTCTTGGGTGCTAATGGAGCAACTCTGGGATGCCTTCGTCCCCTACCTCAGGCCGGTGCCCTCCCCTGGCCTCTGCCACGGCCTCGGACGGTGGGGGTACCGACATCTCCCGGGTCTGGAATATCAGCTGCACGAGTCGTCACCATCTGTGAGAGAATAGATGAATGAGATTTAGTAAGACCATCGACTGCATGATAGAATACGAATAAAGAGAGGTTTCTTAACACTCTATATCCTCCCGAAGATAAATACAGACGTCTCTGTATCGATCCGCAAGACTTTATTAGGTTTGCCTGTGGCTTACGAGACCTAAGTGAACCTAGAGATCTGATACCATGTTGTCACGAACCAAATTCCAACCCAGGTCGTGATGGCGCCCAACACCAGAGTCGGGCAAGCCAACATCAGTTTACTAGCGATATTACTTTACTTATTTAAATATTTAAGTACTTGTCAAAATTTAGATTTAGAAATCATTTAAAGAAAAGGGTCAAGTGAATGCAACTTGATTAAATGAACTGAAAAGATCATTTGCCATCATATGTAGTACAACAAAAATATTAGAAAAACTAACTACGTGTGCCAAGACATAATTCACAAGTCCACATGCGACTAGTGGAATATACAAAGTAGACAAAATAAATATACAACTGTTTGAAAGGGGTAGACAGAAATATCCAAAAAAAAGTAATAGAAACTCCACAGTGCTGCTGAGGAACGTCGGGAAGAGCAACTCACCGTGTAGTCTAATCTATTAAGTACCCTCACGATCGCCCTCTGGTATGATACCAAGATGCACCGGCCTCAGAACCTGTACAATTAAGTACAGAAGCGTAGCATGAGTACATATAAAGAAGTAGTGACGAGAGGTAGACGTATTACTCACTAGGGTCACTAGCAATAATATGATTAGGTAGATTTAATCAGGATTAGCAATTATGGAAATCAAGTAGACATGGAATTTCAAGTATGATCGCTACCACCTACCGCAAGTTCCAAATAACAACAATAATAAAAGTCCAAAGTCCCCTTCCACATAGAACAATTCATTTGACAAGAATAATAAGACTCTCAGTCAAATACATAACATATAGTATGCCGAGGCGAACGGCCGAAGCGACGCAAAAATTAAATGTGCACTGCCGAAGGGTCAAATGGATCGAACCATAGATGCATCTATTACCCCGCTCGCGAATCGATCACGAGATGCGGTTGACCTAATATAAGGCTACCCCGATCACGAATCATACATGCGACACAGGTGCTCGTATACATACACAGAATTATCAGAAAATTAAGGAAAATATAGATTTCACAGTTGGAAAACAAGAATCATGGCAACAACAAGATTTAATGTAACCTCCCATTTTCTCATGCTAGTTCAAGGATAATCATCGACTAGGAATACATGCAGGGATACAAGTAAGGCATATAAGCATGCTTGTCAGTCCCAAAGACTACCCGGCATAACATAGTAGTAGCTACGCACGGACTCTCACACCTCGTGCGTGCGCAACCCCTGCAAATAAGGACAATTCAATCATTTATAATTACCTATGGGGACAGTTCCCTCTTACAAGGTTAGAAAGGAGACTCAACTTGTGCCGAAACTACTTCTCGGACCAAGAACGCACCCGAAACTCCACACTCTAGACCCGAGGACTCGAAACTAGTCAAATGTTATAAATACGTTAATATACACTCAAAAGTATGAAATTATCTTACTAGCTTAGCTAATTCATAATTCTTGAAGAAATCCCAAAATACACCCCCGAGCCCACATGCTCTGATTCCGAAAATTCTCAAAGAAAACACTCACCTATAGCCTAAGGATCATTAATATATAGTTTTTGTATGAATTCATGGTGGAAAAGTGGTGAATTTCTCTAAAGTTCATCAACCTTAGGTTTCCTCTCTAACCCCTTTGATTTACACTAATTGGGTGTTAATCTACCTAAGATTGATGTAATAAACCAACATTTAAATGGAAATTACTTACCTCTTAGCAGCTAGGCCGAATACCCTCTTGAAAGCTCTCAAAATTGCCTATCGTGTGGAAGAAATGGGGAAAAAAGGTTATGTCCCGAATTAAATGGGCTCACTGCTTTCAGTGACCTCGCACCTGCGGCTCGAGGACCGCACCTACGGAGGGGTTTCTGCGCCACCGGACCCGCTCCTACAGAGAAAGGTCCGCACCTGCGATTCGGGCCTTCTTCCTTATGGGTCGCACCTGCGAGTCCTTGACTGCAGGGGCGGTCTCACACCTGCAATCTGGGCAACCGCACCTGCGGTCACACCAGACCTGGTGCACCGGCAGTTGAAGGTGCTGATTTCTAGCCCCGTTTGGTGTTCGGGAGCCACCTGGGCCTACCCGAGCCCCCGTGCGATTATTCCAACAAGTCATAAATCATATTAAGGACTCGCTCGAGCTTTCGGAACACCCAAAAAAACGCTAAAACTCACAATCACTCCTCAAAACCCCTAGAATCAAACTTAAGAATTTTCAAGTTCTTGAATTCGATTTCAGTGCGCCGAACCAACCTATACAACTCGGAATGATACCAAATTTTGCAAGCAATTCATAAATGACATAAAGGAACTGTTTCCCAATCTTGGAATTCCATTTGGACCCCGATAACACAAAAACACGTTCCAAACCAAATTATGAACTTAAGGAAACTCTATTTTCGCTATTTGGCATCAAAATTCTCCCGGGTTATCCAAAACCCAATCCGGACATATGCACAAGTCCTAAATCATCATACGAAGCTACTGGAATCGGCGAAACTTGATTCTGAGGTCTTTTACTCAGAATGTTGACCGAAGTCAAAACTTGGCCTTAAAAGCCAATCTTAAGGAACCAAGTGTTCCTATATTACTCTATACACTTCCGAATCCCGAACCACCCATCCCTGCAAGTCATGAATCACTGAAAGTTGCTACGGGAAGTATTACTTAGGGGAATGGGGTCCAAATACGCAAAATGACCGGTCGGGTTGTTACACTTAGTCTTCCTCCCCCCAATAGAATGAGCACAACAAGGTACTA
>ML376684.1:2860-15826 GCA_005239525.1 Nicotiana knightiana | reverse complement strand
AGGACATGCTCAGGGCATGTGTGATTGATTTCGGAGGTCAGTGGGACCATTTCTTGCCTTTGGCCAAGTTTGCATACAATAATAGTTACCAGTCCAACATTGAGATGGCACCATTTGAGGCTTTGTATGGTCGGCGATGCCGTTCTCCTATGGGGTGGTTTGAGCCTGGCGAGGCTAAGTTATATGGCACCGACCTGGTGAGGGATGCTTTGGAGAAAGTGAAGTTGATTCAGGAGAGGCTCCGTACAGCACAGTCCAGACAGAAGAGTTACGCGGATCAGAGGACACGTGATGTATCGTTTATGGAGGGAGATAGGGTCCTGTTGAAAGTCTCGCCTATGAAGGGTATTATGAGGCTTGGGAAGAAGGGCAAGCTGAGCCCGACGTTTATAGGTCCATTCGAGGTGTTGAGGCGAGTTGGGGAGGTTGCTTATGAGCTGGCCATGCCTCGCAGTTTATCGGGAGTTCACCCAGTTTTTCATGTATCCATGCTCCGGAGGTACCACGCAGACTTCTCTCATGTGGTTGATTTCAGCACTATTCAGTTGGATGAGAGGTTGGGCTACGAGGAGGAGCCAGTTGCTAATATTGATAGGCAGGACCGCCAATTGAGGTCCAAGAGAGTTTCTGCCGTGAAAGTCCAGTGGAAGGGCCATCCAGTTGAGGAGGCGGCCTGGGAGTCCGAGGAGGACATGCAGAGCAGATATCCAAATATATTCACCATTTCAGGTATGATTCTAGAGCCGTTCGAGGACGAACGTTTGTTTAAGAGGTGGAGAATGTAACGACCCGACCGGTCGTTTTGCGTTATCGGACCCCGTTCCCCTAAATGAAACTTCCCATAGCGGATTTTTATGATTTATGACTTGCGGGGACTAGTGGTCCGAGGTGTTTAGAGTTCTATAGGAACAATTGGTTCCTTAAGGTTGGCCTTTAAGGCCAAGTTTGACTTCGGTCAATATTTTGGGTAAACAACCTCATAATCGAGTTTCGTCGGTTCCGGTAGCTTCGTGTGATGATTTTGGACCTGGGCGTATGTTCGGAATGAGTTTCTGATGACCCAGAGGCATTTCGGCACCCAATATTAAAATAAGAAGTTCCTTAAGTTCCTATTTTGGTTTTGGACGTGTTTTATTGTTATTGAGGTCCGAACAGAATTTCGAGACCAGGAATAGTTCTGTTATGTTAATTATGACTTGCCTGCAAAATTTGGTGTCATTCCGAGTTGTATAGGTCGGTTCGGCACGTTGTTAGCGAAGTCTAGAAAACTTAAAGTTCCTAAGTTTGGTTCTTGGGGGTTTGAGGTGTGATTTTGAGTTTTAGCATTGTTTTGGGTGTTCCTGAAGGCTTGAGCGAGTCCGTATTATGATTTGGACTTGTTGGTATATTTGGACGGGGGCTCGGGTGGGCCGAGGTACCTCCGGGACACCACACGAGGCCAAAAACCAGCTGAACACAACTGCCGGTGTGCCTGTTCTGGTGGGACCGCAGGTGCGATTGCCCAGTCGCAGGTGCGGGACCGCTCCTGCTGTCCTAGCCTCGCAGGTGCGACCCCCAGTGGTCTGGCCAATTCATGCAGGTGCGGACAAAGTTCCGCAGGAGCGGAGTCGCAGGTGCGGTCTCCACTCTGCAGGTGCGGGCCCAGGCTCCCCAGTCCATTTACGCAGGTGCGAGCCTTTGCTCGCAGGTGCGGTCCTCGAGCCGCAGGTGCGAAAACATTGTCCAGACAGTGTGTTTTTATACACGGGTCTTAAAACATTTTTTCTCATTTCTTCTTCTTCCTTGGGGCGATTTCCACCATTGTTGAGGGGATAACGGCCTGGTCATCTAAGGTAAGTAAAGTCTACTATAATATTAGCTTCATGCATGGATTTCTAGCTTAATTAACTACCTAAATTAGTGAAAAAATCAATAATTGGGTAGTAACCTAGAGCTTGCGATAATTTGAGAGTTTACCCGTGAATTTGCTATGAAATCAAGTAAGAACCGTATATTAATGATCCTTAGGCTTTGGGTGAGTGTTCCCTTTGAGAATTATTGGAATCCGAGCGTGCGGGCCCGGGGTTGGATTTTTGGAATTCTTCAAGAATGTTGAATTATTGAATAAATAGGATAATTTCCCAACTTTGAGCATGCATTGATGTCATTGTATCGTATTTGGATAGTTGCGGGTCCTCGGGTGTAGAGTTCGGAGATTCGGGCACATCCTTGGTCCGAGGGGTAGATTCGACACGAGGTGAATCTCCTTTCTAACCTTGTAAGAGGGAATCGTCCCCATAGGTTTTATATATGCGGTGTGTAATTGTTTTGGGGGCTACGTGCATACAATGTGACGAGAGTCCATACGTAGCGATTATTATATCATGTCGGGTAGTTTTAGGACTTACGAGCATGCCATTACGTGCCTTATGTGTATCTTTAGCCAAACTTTGAGTTGTTTATCATCTTTGAACCAGTATGCTCATTACCTTTGAACTAATATGCAAATGGTAGAGAGTTGCCTCTGAATTTCCGGTGAATTAATCCTTGTTGCAAGTATAGCCTCTACTAAGCTTATTGATAAATCCGATATATATATATATTATGTTAATTATATAAAAGAGTCAGCACTCGAGTCGCAGGTATGATTCGCGATCAAGGGGAGATTTATGTTAATTATATATAAGAGTCAGCACTCGAGTCGCAGGTATGATTCGCGATCGAGGGGAGCTTTATGTTAATTATATATATGAGTCAGCACTCGAGTCGCAGGTATGATTCGCGATCGAGGGGAGCTTTATGTTAATTATATATATGAGTCAGCACTCGAGTCGCAGGTATGATTCGCGATCGAGGGGAGCTTTATGTTAATTATATATATGAGTCAGCACTCGAGTCGCAGGTATGATTCGCGATCGAGGGGAGCTTTATGTTAATTATATATATGAGTCAGCACTCGAGTCGCAGGTATGATTCGCGATCGAGGGGAGCTTTATGTTAATTATATATATGAGTCAGCACTCGAGTCGCAGGTATGATTCGCGATCGAGGGGAGCTTTATGTTAATTATATATATGAGTCAGCACTCGAGTCGCAGGTATGATTCGCGATCGAGGGGAGCTTTATGTTAATTATATATATGAGTCAGCACTCGAGTCGCAGGTATGATTCGCGATCGAGGGGAGCTTTATGTTAATTATATATATGAGTCAGCACTCGAGTCGCAGGTATGATTCGCGATCGAGGGGAGCTTTATGTTAATTATATATATGAGTCAGCACTTGAGTCGCAGGTATGATTCGCGATCGAGGGGAGCTTTATGGTAATTATATATAAGAGTCAGCACTCGAGTCGCATGTATGATTCGCGATCGAGGGGAACTTTATGGTAATTGTATATAAATGTGTCAGCACCCGATTCGCAGGTATGATTCGCGAGCGGGGGAAGCTTTACGTCCATTCAGTGTCTAGATATTTCCTTATGACTCCGGCCGGTTGTCCTACCCTTGTGTGCGCTTGGACTTTTGGGTACTGTTTTCCATTGATATTGACTTGACAGATATTTGGGGGAAAAAGGAAAGTGTACGTTGTTTCTTATTTTCAGTAGTTACCTGGTTTTTCTGTATTTGATAGATATCTGCTCCTTACTGTCTCACATGTCTACTGCATTCCGTATATCCTGTTTCACATTATTACTGTTGGACCTTAGTGATTGTCATGTCGACCTCTTGTCACTACCTCTTCGAGGTTAGGCGGGATACTCACTGGGTACATATATATTTATGTACTCATGCTGCACTTTTATACTTAATTGTACATGTTCTAAGGCTGGTGTTTCTGGTTATCCGACCGGAGCTTGATTTATCTTCTGGACCGGACTCCGTGGTGAGCTGCACCCCCTGACGTTCCTCAGCTATGCTATGGAGTTATCTTTTTGTTTATTTCTGTCTATTCCTCTCAGACAACAGTACATTTTTGTATCATCTTTTGTATATTCTACTAGTTCGCCTGATGACTTGTGACACTTGTTCCTGGCACGCACATAGTAGATTCTTATTTTGGGACTGTATATATATTGGATCACGATCATTTTGGCTGTATGTATTTAAATGGGTAAATGTTTCCGCTTTTATTTAAATGAGATAAGTTTTATACTTTGGGAAATATGTGGGATTGGTATGTTAATAAGGAAAATCTCACTAGTACACAACTGTTGGCTTGCCTGACTCCGGTGTTGGGCGCCATCACGACCCTTGTGGGAGTTTTGGGTCGTGACATAAAAAAGGTTAGATTTTGAAAAGGATTACGATCTAAGCATACAAAGGGTATCCTAGGTTTATATGGATTACATCAGTACAATACCCGGTAATCACTCCTCAAAGAGGGGCTACACGTGGTATTAGCACACCGGTCATCATATCCATATTCTACCCTTTTCCTACCCCGTGAAAGTAACTAAATCGAGTGTTGGTATCTACCTCTATTGCATGTTGTTACCCGTCCCTTCCTATTAGTCCCGGAGGAATTTAGGACTTCTATCCTGTAAGGGATGTTCTAGGCAGACCCTCAGGTTTGAAGGAAAAACACTAAGGCGACAGATAATAACATGTAGGACTACGATTAGGGGAAAACACAGAAAAACATAGAAAAGGCACAAGTATACCTCCACAAGTAATGCAAATAGGCAGCTCGACTCATACACAGTTAAGGTCTTTTGTTTCAGATCCTAAAACATGGTATCTAAATGATAATAACAAAGATAGATTTATTGCATAACTCATAGAGGAAGTCTTAATCAGTTTTACTTACTGATTTTATCCTGTTGATAATTAAGAAGCCTACATAAATAGACATATTTCCAATTTTAACAACTTTAATTACCTAAGGCTTGCCTAGGTGTAGGACGATGCTCAGTAATTACCCAGATTATTACAGAAATTGTTTGAGTTGTTTTGCCTAAACATGCTGTACTTAGGTGTTGCATCAAATGCAGAATTATCACTAGTTGTTTAGAGACATGGTAAAACAGTTTTAGGTCCTTTTTCATGCATTGGTAATTAGGCGGAGAATGAGTCCGAAAACATGATATCTAATGCACAGATAGGGATACAGAATGATGCATATACAGAATCCTAAGCAGGATTTCCAAATGCACAATAATTACAACATTAAGCATGATTTCAAAAGATGCAAGAGTGACCGTTTATTTTAGTATTGTTTACTCTAAACAGGATCTCTAAGTGTTCATGGCAGCATAGAGCATGATTGCAAAGTACTAGTTATTAACACATTTTAACGCATGATTCTCTAAGTGATATGATAGTGAGATAGATATGCTGAAAACAGTAAGTATAAGTCCTAGGGAACATGATCTGTAATGCATGAAATGATTCCTAAGCATGGTCTCTATTTCACAAGTAGGAATATAAACCTGATAACATGTTTTCTACCCTTTTAATAGCTAAAGCATACATAATCGCCCCTTCCCTTTCCACTATCCATCCCAGAGTAGTTTACAAGTAGTTATTACAGGCCATTTGAATAAATTAAATAATTGAAATAAGAAAAAGGAGTTATGCTATAGGGAGCCTACTAATAGGCCCAAAATCCCCAGAATGCCTCAAATGCCATTAGTTCACAGCCTTTGATATAATCCAGGTGTGTCAGAGTTCCCTAAGGATCTCGGGCAATGCTCACACCCAGATTTCATAACCAAGATAGAGTAAGTGCAGTGTAGAAAGGCCAGCTCTTGTGTGTCAAAGTTCAGAGAGAGCTCAAGGGTCCCAAGGCAATGCTCACACAAGAGGGGCAGAACCTAATGTCTAAGAGTGTAGTGGAAGTGCTTGACATAGTTTTGAAAGAGTTGAGTTAGAAAATAGTTTGAAAATGAGTAGTTTGAAATAAGTTTTGGAGAACAGAAGATTTTTCTTTTAGTGAAAAATAGTTTGAAAGGGAAGAGGGTATCAACAACTCAGAACCACATCAGCATGCATAGTGCAAGGAAGCAGTCACAAACATGGAAAGGGGGAATTGGGGACAAGTATTTCATATGTGAAAGCATATCGGCACACAGGTTAACACCAGAGAAGTACTACAGAACTTAAATAGTCATAGAAATAGTCTATCACAAAGTGTTCATGCCAGGAGCTTAATAACATTAGATTAAGGGGTGCTAAACAGAGTTACACATTAGGTCCAGGGAAATGGTTCAGGATTACATAGTAACTAGGGGTCATGAATACATGCTTATAGTGTTCGGAATCAGGGGTAAGGCAGAATTGTAGTGGAAACATGTTTGCGAGAGAGCAATAGACATGCTGAACTAGGGGGAAAGGGGAAATCACATAGACAGAACAGGCATGCTAATTGCAAGGTAAACAGCAGAACCACAAGTAGAAACATAAGAGAAACAAAAGGAATCATAATACAAACAGAAACATATTGTTTTGGATGCTGTAAACTTAAACTGAAAACATACCAGTTGAATGAAAGAATGAGTGCAAAGTGGAGAACAATAAAGTGAAGAGAAGTAGAGCAGTAGTGTGTAGAGCAATAGAACAGTATAATCACTCAGTCTTGTCTTTCAGCCGACTGAGTAGCAAGTAAACAGCAAGAGAAACAAGAGAGTATGTGTGCGTAAGAGAGTTCAGAACAGTGTATTGCTCGTGTCTGTGTTAAGGAGAGAGTAGAGGTATATATAGTTTTGAGAATAGGCAGAAATAAGGTAACAAATAATAGTTCACCACAATCATGGAAGTAGACACCAATTAGGATCAAATTAAGGTTAAGACTTCCTTGAATTAAGGAGTCATGGTTCAAACGTCAATCAACAGTAATAAACAAGGAAATAAATCACTGAAAAGCTGATGTTATCATATAAGAAGTAGTAAAAGTATATAGCATGTGATTAAGACTAGATGCAGAATATCCTAATTAAGGAAAGTGCATATGTAAATCAATTTGACAGCCTTATTCATAGGAATAAGGAAGGACACAGTATAATTCCGGAAAATAGTAAGAGAATCCTCGAATGAGGTCCTTATCACAGGGAATCAGTACCAATCAAGGAGAATATCACACACATAAGGAAATACTCGAAATCAGAATATTGTGTAAAAATAAATAAAGTACTAATAACAATTCTTTAGAGTTTCAAAAATGGTAAAACAGTACTGGAATAACACATATTAAGCAGGATCAGGAACCCTAATCATGCAAATTAGGGATTCTCATAGGAATCATTGGGGATTTATCAGAATAGACAGAATAAGAAACATCAGAAAACCCTAACAGAAAGCAGATAACATCATGAATCACAGAGTATACATGAAAGCAAAGTAGTCTTGCTAGAATAGGTAAACATTATCGCAAATAAACTCAGACTCATAGACTGACCAAGAACTTTGGGGATTTCTATCAAAATGAATCAAAACAAAAAGGGAAAGACTCAAATAATGTTTAAACACGATAGAATCATGAAATAGTTCTAAGAAACCAGAAAAAGAACAGTTTAGTAAGGATTTTAAAAATCGTAGTTTTGAAAAGTGAAGAATCGTTTTGGGAAACATGAAGATCTTTAAAGAAAACATGGAAAAACCTCATAATATGTATAGATCTGTTGTAGATCTAAAAGAATCAGAAGTTTTAAAGTTAGGGTTTCCAAAGTGAACCCAGAAAAGAGGAGGAAAACTCAAAATATTACGGGTTTCAACCGGAAAGGGGGTAGATCTTACTCGGATGGCCGTGGATGGCCAGAGAACGGCATGAAAGGCCATAGGTGGGATTTGAACCGCTCCAGGTTCTCTTAAGGTCCTCAGGACAGTGTTAAGCCGGCGTGGGAGGAGAGACATAGGCTAGGAGGGGTGAGACCTCATGGTTTCCAGCAAGGGAGGTGGCCGGGAAAGGGAGACAGGGCTCAACGTAGGGGGGAAAGTGAGAAGGTTATAGAGAGAACCTAGAGAGGACCAGANGGGGGGGGGGGTAGTCGTTTAGGATTAATTATGGTGGGGATTAATCTGGACAGTTGATTTGAATTAATCAACGGCTCAGATCGAATGAGGGACTGGGCCGGGTATTTTTTGAGGACTGGGCTGGGTAGTTGGGCTAGTTAAATGGGTTAGGGGTCCGGATTAATTAGGCTAGGATTAAAATTAAAAGCGGCTAATTGTTAAATACCCATAAAAATATATAAATAATTTATAAAAATAATTAATAATTATAATAAATGAAATTGATGCTTAATAAATCAAATTGAAATGATTAACGAGTATTTAAAAAATACAAATGATTAATTGCTGAGTAAAAATGACATAAACATATAATTAGGCCATAATTGCAAAGGCATTGCGATTATAGCCAAATAGTGCCAATTTGGCTGATTGTAAAATAATTTGGTCTTAATAGGACCCTAAATAATAAATTAAATCAAGAAATGCTTTTGAAATTATTTTGTAATGCAATTTTGTAATTAATTATCGGAAATAAAATGCTAGATAAATTAAAAATAAATTAATAAAATATGGGAAAATTATAGAAAAATACCAATTGCTATGAAAGCATGATTTTGAAGGT
This sequence comes from Nicotiana knightiana, assembly GCA_005239525.1. Lineage (NCBI taxonomy): Eukaryota > Viridiplantae > Streptophyta > Magnoliopsida > Solanales > Solanaceae > Nicotiana > Nicotiana knightiana. Next base: position 7,277 of record ML376684.1, on the reverse strand, counting down.
ATATATGCAAATTAAAAATATTTTGAGGAAAAAATTGAGTATCAACAACTGCCCCTCTTTACTCGGGAAGGATGAAAGAGTTGTCGAGTAAAGATATGATGGCCAATTTTGACCGAGTGAAACGGTTTGGAGAGATTCCGGCCGTACCCTGACTTTTGAGTTGCCTACATTTCCCAGGTTTTACAGGAATCAGGCCGTATGTAGTTCAGGAGTCATCGGCGAAGTACACCGATGAAGTTTTACAAGAACGGACGCAAAGTATAGGGTTAGGTGCACAAACGACTTACGGGATTGTTAGGAGAACTGGAGTAGGACCACTCCTACCGGGATTGCAGTTTGCTCACCGGATTACCTGCAAATAAATAATACAAGCATATATTGTGCGTAATTTAAACATGATGCAAATTCCCGTTGGACCATGAATGATGTCTTCGGACGGTTAAGGATGACGTCCTCAGACCATGACGTCCTGGGCTATGAATTACTTGATGCAGGATTCGCAGGCCATGAAAATGATGTTCTCGGGCCATGATGATGGTGCCTCCGAACCATGATGCCTTTGAATAATTATATATAGAGGTTGAAAGAGATCCTCAGGCCATGGCATGGTGTCCTCGGGCCATGAAAATGGTGCCTCCAAACGATGACGCCTTTGGATAAGTTGGCGATATTTCAGCCCATGGAAATGCAATAGTATGATGCCGACAAGATAGATCTTAGTCTTGCGAATTGAAGGGCGGAGCTTAGCCCATAGAAAAAGAAAAATAAATAGTGCTTGAGATAGTATTTGAAGAAAAAGTAAATTGGAGGCAGAGCTTAGCCTCGAAAGGCAGAAAAGTAGCCTTATGCAAGTGAAAGGCAGAATGGTAGCCTTATGCAAAAAATGCAGATGGAGACAACGTTTAGTCTCGGAAGGACGAAAGGTATTCTTATGCAATGCAGATGGAGATAATGCTTAGTCTCGGAAGGCAGAATGGTAGCCTTGTGCAATAATGTATGTGGAGGCAGAGCTTAGCCTCGAAAGGCAGAAAATTAGCTTTATGCAAGTGAAAGGTAGAATGGTATCCTTATGCAAAGATGCAAATGCAGATGGAGACAACGTTTAGTCTCGGAAGGCAGAATGGTAGCCTTGTGCAATGATGTAGGTAGAGGTAGAGCTTAACCTCAGAAGGCAGAATGGTAGCCCTATGCAAAGATGCAAATGCAGATGGACACAGTGTTTAGTCTCGGAAGGCAGAATGGTAGCCTTACTCAAAGAAATTAAATGACAGTAGGAATTCGTAGCTGGTGATGAATTGCGGCATTGTGATTATTGAGAGCATTGTGACTGCGGAGTATTGAGGCATGTGCGAACGTCGGCAAGTGCAGCAGTTTTGGGAGTCGTATTTTGGACAATGTTTGTCCCCTGGGCGGACAGTTCGTTTAGGGATTTTGCAACCTTAGTGCCTGCAACCAAAGAAAGATCGTGAGTTCTATAAACGGGGGAGTTAGTTCGTATCCCTGCTGGCTTTTCTCGACTTGCTGAGCTCGATCTGATGATACTGTCTGTATTATTGGGGTAGTGTTGCTAAACAAAGTTGTTTCAAAAACAAACATGCATGATTTTGTAAAAGCATAATGTATAAAAAATAATTTTGGGATGAACAGACGACCGTGACACGGCTCGAGACGTTGCAACCTCTCCTGCTACGGATTTTTGAGGGTCCTCCTCAAAATTCTGCCCCAGTTTGATGGGTGAATGCTTCTGGCTGTTCCTTGTGCTGCGATTGGCTGATCTTGCTTCTAAATTTTGAGGGTCCTCCTCAAAATTCTGCCCCAGTTTCCAATTGCAGGAAAAAATGAATTTTTTATTGAATTATGACCGAACCCATAGGGCTGCCTACGTATCTCCTCTTAAACGGGAATTAGGTCAGGCGTAGTTCAATTACATCATTGAGAAAGCATAAAGATTACACATAGTATCGTTTCACTGCATCTGAATTGATTGGCTTTGGCTAGACTTTCTCCATGCATTTTTGCGTATTCTTTCTTTTTTGACGGCGACAAATGAATGCTGATTCGTGTTTCCTTGATGTTTTCTGAATCTCCTAGGTTGATGATTTCAGTCTCGTTCAGGTTGGACTTAGGTCTGTTTTCAAAATTCTCAACTTCTTTGACAATCTCGCCAGGTATGCCATCTTCTTCTGAATCTACGTCCGTTTGCTGCGTTGTCTCGTTGCATATCACAGTCATCGGTTCATCAAGACAAGTAATATAATGCAGTATAGGTAAAGCAATGAGAGAAAAATTATAGCAATAAATATTGATTCGTAAGAAAAATTTAAAAATGCTTTTGATAAACTGAACGACTTTTTTGAACATAGAAGATCTTATTGCAGGAATTAAAATGCGAAAAAGGAAATCATTTTGTAAAGAAAATAGTGAATAATGCTTGTTCTAGCCTTTCTACCCCGAGTCTCGTCGGGCTTTGGTTGTCCTGACAGTCCAATTCTTGAGGTACGTCCCTCGACTCACAGCCTGTATAGAAGGGCCTTCCTCCCACTCCTCGAAAATAACACAACAATCCATATCACTATCCTCCAGAAACAAGTTCCTCATTGCTGCAAGTGCTTCTTCTTCGTCTGATCCATAAATAACATCGTCCTGTTGGAAGGTCTGCTCCAGATGCGGTATTGGTTGCTCCAAAGGGTAATTAGGACCGCGCCATGGTGGCGACTAGTTTTTGAATTCTTCCCAAGTGTATTCGTACCCCAAACGGAAATTGGTGCCGTGCTTCTTGAGTTTGATAGGTTTGGAGATCCCCTGAAGGTTCTTGCCGAGCACTTTACCTGGCTTGTACCCTAGCCAATTCATCATACTTGCTATCTTTCTATCCCACCATTTGTCTTTGTCGATAGTGTTGACCCGTTCAATGTGGTGGTAAGTTTCTCCACCCAGCTTCTTTCTTCCTTCAATCACCGGAATAGTCTGGCGACTGTAAATATGGTTGCTACTGTACTATGAATAATCACCTCTTGGTGGTTCCACTCGAACTTCACTGCCTGATGTAGCGTTGATGCTACGACCCTAGCAACATGGATCCAGGGTCGTTCCAATAACAGATTGTAGGACGCTGGCACATCTATCACTTGGAAGTCCACCTCGAACCAGGTTGGCCCCATTTGCAGGCATGGGCTGATCTCACCAATGGTGGACCTCTGAGATCCATCGAAGGCTTTCACGTTGATCTCTCCATCCTTTATCTCATGTATCCCTTTACCCAATTTCTTGAGCGTTATCAACGGACAGATGTTAAGACTGGATCCCCCATCGATCAGGATTCTGGTGATGAAATAATCTTCGCATTGCACAGTTATGTGCAGTGCTTTGTTATGGCCCAGCCTTTTAGGAGGCGGCTCGTCCCCATGGAAAGTGATCTTGTGACTCTCCAACACTTGACCCACCATATTATCCATTTCTCCACTAGTGATGTTGTTTGTCACATAGGCTTCATTCAACATCTTCAATAAAGCATTCCTGTGCGTCTCGGAATTCTGCAGCAAAGAGAGGATGGATATTTGTGCTGACGTTTTGTTCAACTGGTCGATGACTGTCACACCTCTTTTATGTTCCACACAACCCTATTACGTGGTTGAGTTAGAAGAGTTTTTCCAATTAAAGTGATGTTTTGAAAAGGGATACTTTATTATTTAGAGTTGCCACTTGGAATTGAGTTTTGGTGTTCCAAGTCACATTTTATTTTGAATCCCTTATCAAAAGGAATATTTGACTCTTAATTTATGATCTACGAAAATAGAAGACTGAGTAAGGAATTCTGTTGACCGAGGGGAAGGTGTAAGGCACCACTCGAGTCCCGTGGTTTTAGCACAGTCGCTTTTGTTGATTAATGTCCGGCTTAAATCAATTCTTGGATATTCTTATATTTTATTGATTATGGTTTGCCTACTACCGCTTAATTAATTATTGTATTTTTTTATGTGTTCACCAAGATGCGATACGCACACAAGGTACTTCTTTGAAATTAAATGTTAAACCAAGGTACGGAACGTACACATGATTATAACATAATTATTTTAAATTTAAAGGCATTGAGACGCGGAATGCGCACATGATCATCTTATTATTTAAGCATATCAATCCAAGGTTCGGGTATAAACACATGAGCTAATATTTAAAGTGCATCTAATATTTTTCTAGTGTTTTAGAGTATTTCAATTATTTTGTCTCTTTCAGATTCGAGACGTTTATTGGTATAATTTTCTTCTTCTTATTATTTTTACTTATTGGAACGAGTCTTGAATTAGATCATGGCTCATTTCGTTCCCTCCCAATTATTTTGTTATAATCACTCTAATTATTTTATTTTTTATAACGGGCTTTAAATTAATTTGCATCCCTTATATATATATATATATAT